>JAOXYI010038576.1:0-13097 GCA_028566495.1 Lithophaga antillarum | reverse complement strand
AACATATTTCTTAAGAGTCACTGATGCATGACCTTGAGGTCAAGGTCACCTAAATTTGGTCTGATGACGTGCGCATTTTCACTGTGCATCTACATACCAAGTTTCATTGTTGTATCTTGTATAGTTTTGGAGTAAATAGAAACTTGGACGTAAAATGGACTCGGACATGGATGCCAGGGGTATTCCAATAGTCCACCTCTACTTCAGAGGCGAACTAAAAATGGAACTCACTATAATTACTTGTGCAAATGAAGAAATAATGCAAAACGGAGAATAATATCTGTAAAAGTATACTTTCGTAATTATCCAGTAGCCACGTTTGACATAACAGATGGACAAAGAGGTTATCTCACCTTAATTACACAGGACAGTAATTATTTTCCTTCATGCACATCTTCATATAATGTTACACCATCAGGTCCATGAAGTTCAACAATCTTTAAGGAGGCGTTGCGTGTATGTGGTAAATACAATAAGACCACAAGAAAATAAGCTGAAATCCAATTATCTTCCTTTGATTAATTCAGGCCATTATGATTTTCCTTCATTATGCAAACTGGCTCAAGGAAACAAGTTTTAAATATTTGTTTTGGATTCCATTATGTATATGTTGCTCTCTCAAGGATATTTACTCAATCTACTTTTACTCAAACTGGTTATCAGATGAGGAAGTGGATAATATAGTTCACACTGTGCTTTTGGGCAAGATGGCCTAAAAAACTTGTGTGGTTAATAAGGGAGTATTTCCCAGAGTGGTATAACTGTATACTTGTGATAAACTTACTCCTATTTGGGGGTATATACAGAACTACATACTAGGCAATTTTAAGATCCTTTAATATAAAATTTTAAGCCAAGCCACCAAGAAAAAAATTATAACATTAATGTCTCGCTGCTATAATTAGTATATATGATATTACACATGAACATGACAGGATAAATGTAAATGAGGTAAGACCCATAATATACAAATTTATAAGAATTAATAAAAATGTGTTTTATCATGCAGTAACAGTAGGTTCACTGGTTCATTGGACATGCTTTGAAAGTTGGCTCCCAAAGTATGATTCAAGCCAAATCTGGTTTAAATTGGTCTAAAGGTTTCAGAGATTTTCAAAATGTTTTCAATTTACAATAACATCCTACAGGATCCTTTTGGTAGGCCAACACACATACATATAAAACAACATGCAGTGGGGTCTCTTGTATCAGCCTACAGCTACATCTGTTATGAAATATTACATCTATCCAAACCAACATTCTTGTGTGTATAATCTCTATTTCTGTACAAAGTTCAGTAACCATTCACTTAGGTAAATGTTATATCAGAACCTTCCATTGGTCCCTATTTGTTTATTATGCCCTTCCCTTTATTCTGTAAGGTTTAGTCATTAAGGTCAAAGTAAAACCTCAGGTATGCCTGCATAGCTCCCCTGGAACCAAGTGCTTGGTCCTTTACGGAACCCTGAACATTCATTTGGATAAACTTAAATGGCATGTCTCCCATAACAACATACCATAAATATTTCCACCAAAAAGTTCCTATTATCTGTGCCAATGCTTTCAGAGATGATTGTTTTTAAATTCATCTCTTGCCATGGTGGCTATACTATAGACATTTAACATGCACCAAATTAAGTATTTTGTATACAAACTCTATTAAATGTGTAAGTAATGATGTAAGTATATACTGTCTAAAAAAGATGCTAAGCTTGAATAAAACAACAAATATAATCATATAGATCATAAATTATAGACAAAAATAATGAAAATGATAAAAAGTGAAGTTCAATGTTCAAGTATTGAGGTATTTAAGTTTTGTATAAAAGCTAGCAAGCAGTAACAATCACTAAGATTATGCATAAATTACAAATCAAATGTACCTTTCAGAATTTTGTCAGGGTTGTTCCTTGGAACCATAAATTACTCCAAGAGCAGGCACTTTGAAAATTGGGTAGCCATCCATAGAATCACTTGCACTTCAGAATCTCATGTATTTTAGGAATTTGTTTACAAGTGTGTACCAAAATGTCAATATCGGTTGAAATCATTGAGCACAATGGATTTTGAGACATATACGTTAAATTGTTTTCATTCTGATGTACAGAAAATTAAATTTAACACAATTCATAAATTAATGAAACAGTGACTTTTCGCATGTCATGCAATTTTGTCCTAAAAAGGAGTTAATAAATACCCATCTATACTGGAGATAAAATGACCATCTCTTGGAGCAAAATATATTTAAATGAATCAGCATGAAATCTAAGTCATAGTGACCTAATTCTTAATTGATGCTTACCTTCTCCCTCAGATACATCTGCACGCAAAATTACATGATCCTGTCTCATATAGTAACTTAGGTATAAGATCTGATGTAAACTTTAACCAAAGTCAGTGGACCATAAAATCTAGGTCATAATAACCTAATTCTTGTTGGATGCTTGCCTCCTCCCTCAGACACACCTGCATGCAAGGCTACATGATCCCATCTCTTATTGTACCTAAGATCCGCTGTAAACTTTAAGCAAAGTCATTAGACCATAAAATCTAGGTCATAGTGACCTAATTCTTGTTGGATGCTTGCCTCCTTTCTCAGACACATCTACAAGCAAAATTACAAGATCCTATATCTTACAATACCAGAGATATGAGCTCTGACATAAACTTTAACCAAAGTCAGTGGACCATGAAATCTAGGTCATAGTGACCTAACTCTTGTTTAATGCTTGTCTCCTCCCTCAGACAGTTGTATGTCCATAGACCATAATAATGAACTGTCCCTTGATCATAATAACTAATTATGCCATGTAGATACAGACTACGACAGACTAGACATCATTGGTGTATGTCTCTATACCATAATCATGAAGTGAACGATGTATATGTAGCCTGTAACAGAACTAGGTATCGTTGTATGTCAATAGACCATAATAACAAATAATACCATGTAAATACAGACTGTAACAGGACTGGACATCATTGTTGTATGTCCCTTGTCCATAACAAAATATACCATGTAAACTGGCTTACTGGTTTCAGATGAGAAGATTTTAAAACATTTTCACCATAGGGTCCTATTAAAACTATGTCTGCTGATGGTGGTCATCTTGGAAGGAGGTCAGGGTCACCAGATATAATTCTGAAAGGGGACCACTCAAAGACGTTTGGTCCCAATTGGCCAAGTAGTTTCACAGTACATTTTTAATTGATTTTTCTCCGAATTTTCTATTTTTAGCAATGGCGGCCATCTTGGTTGTCAGGCAGTGTCACCAGAAATAATTCTGATAGGGGACTACCAAAGGCCCACCTCTGCCAAATTTGATCCAAACTGGCCCAGTGGTTTCAGAGGAAAAGATTAAAATGTGATAAATTAAGAAATGGACGATGACAGAAGCTCAGTGGTGGCAAAAGCTCACATGACGCTTCAGGTCTGGTGAGCTAAAAAGGCATGTGAAGTAAAGAAAGTATGAATTTGTCCAAGAAGAGGTTTAATTTGGTAGCATAAAGAGCAAGGCTTCATCGTGAGAATAACCAAGGAGCAACAGAGGATGACTATACTGACAGAGTAGAAAGATAAAAAAACAAAAAAACAGCATCATAAATTCATTATTTATATTTTGTATGCATACAGAACACATAGAACAATAGAATGTGAAGTCACTAAATTTCAATATATGTACATATTAAATATAATGTGCAATACAATGTAATAATAAATATCAATATTTTGGTTGTATTTTATATCAGTAATACATACCTTGGAAGAATAACTGAAGGCTTTAAAAATACAGTGTGTAAAATTATTTTAAAATGAAATGCAACCTAGAGGCTCAGGTGCCTGTATCGTTCACCTGACATAAATAAGCCCTCTTAAGAATGTCTGCATGCTAAGTACATCTTACTATTTAAGTGTGAATTCTTAACTTAAAGTAAATTTGCCCATTTTGATTAAATTTCCACTATATTGCTGATGGCGACCATCTTGGATGGAGGCTTGGGTCATTGGACATAATTTTGTAAGTTGACCACCTTGAAGGTTGGGTCATTTTGCAGAATTTTGAAAGTGGACCAATCAAGTTCAATCCACGCCATGTTGCTTTAAACTGGCTTACTGGTTTCTGAGAAAAATATTTTTATAACATTCTTCCAATAGGGCCCTATGTTAAAACTATGTCCACTGATGGCGGCCATCTTGGATGGACGTCAGGGTCACTGGATACAATTTTGAAAGTTGACCTTCGATGTTTGCTTTTAATTGGCTTACTGGTTTCAGAAGAGAAGATTTTTTAAACATTTTTTTCATAGGATCCTATGTTAAAACTATGTCTGCTGATGGCTTCCATTTTGGATGGAGGTCCAGATTTTCGGACACTATTTTGAAAGTGGACCAATCAAATTCAATCCATGCCATGTTAGTTTTTAAACTGGTTTATTGGCTTCAGAGAAGAAAACTTTTAAACAATTTTCCCATAGGGTCCTATGTAAAGACTATGTCCACTGATGGAGACCATCTTGGATGGAGGTTGGGGTCACCAGATATATTTTTGAAAGTTAACCACCTAAGGACCATCCTTGCCCTGTTTGCTTTAAATTGACTTGCTGGTTTCAGATGAGAAGATTCTTAAAACATTTCCCACCCATAGGGTCCTATGTTAAAACTATGTCTGCTGATGGCCGCCATCTTGGATGGAGGTCTGGGTAACTGGAAATAATTTTGAAAGTTGATCACCTAAGGACCATCCATGCCATGTTAGCTTTAAATTGTCTTACTGGTTTGAAAGGAGAAGATTTTTAAAACATTTTTCCCACAGAGTCCTATGTTAAAACTATGTCTGCTAATGGCGGCCATCTTGGATAGAGGTTAGGGCTACTGGATATAATTCTGAAAGGAGACCACCCAAGGACCATTCCACCAAAGCTTGGTCCCAATTGGCTGAGTAGTTTCAGGAGAAGATTTTTAATTGATTTTTTGCTAAATTATCTATATTTAGCAATGGCGGCCATCTTGGTTGGTGGGCGGGGTCATTGGATATAATTCCTGAAAGGGGACCACCCAAGGATCATTCCACCATAGTTTGGTCCTAACTGGCCAAGTAGTTTCAGACGAGAAGATTTTTAATGGACTTTTTGCCGAATTTTCTATTTTCAGCAATGGCAACCATCTTGGTTGGCGGGTGGGGTTATCAGATATAATTCTGAAAGAGGACCACCCAAGGGCCACCCCTGCAAAGATTGGTCCGAACTGGACATGTGGTTTCAGAGGAGAAGATTAAAATGTGAAAAGTTAACAGACGATGGACGGATGCTCAGTGGTGGCAATAGCTCACATGACCCTTCGGGTCAGGCGAGCTAAAAAGTATACATACAGTGAGAAACTTGTGAAATGTGATTTAAAAATTAATTTTGTATAAATATAAATATCAATTTCATACATAGTTGATGGAATGAGATAAAAGAGGTAGTAAGGTAAACTTCTGATCTCGTTGTCAAATAGTGCGGAAATACACAAATACCTTGTCTGCACATTTTTGTACTTGAATATCCAACCAACCTCCTAAATATGAAAAAGTGATGCAAATTATGGGCCTGCAAAATGAGGACTGGTCAACTGATGCCTATCAGATTGACATATACACCTTACACTGTATTTACAGACAAAATATTATTGAACTTTTCTAGAACAGCTAATGGAAAACTGACTTAATAAATCAAGAAAAGTGGATGTGAATCACTGGACATTAAAGTGATACCTGCCAGACCAATTACAGTTTAATTTTCAATTTAAATTCATAGTTATTAAAAAACTCACTCATAAATTTAATAGTTCATACTTTATAATAAGACATAATTCAGGAACAACATGGCTGCAAATGACATCCGTTAAAGCAACCTTGAATTGACTTCAAATGATTTGGTCGAATCAAAGTCAGGTGATCAATTGTAAATAAAAACTTACTATTTCATACTTAAACTTTTCAAGAATCAAGGTTTTGAAAGATCTAGACTCATCTCGTTCCTTAAGAAATTTACTGGACGATATCCTGATCTCATCGAAAAATATTCCGTTTCTATATCACAAATGATCACAGATGTCTTTGGTTAAACGCTGTGCATTGGCTCTGTGTACTCATTTGGTCACTGTAAACTACTGATTTTGACATTTTGACCAATAGGTCAGACCTTTTTGTGTTACGCCGTACGATTAGACAACCATCATACAAGTGAGAGGTTTGGGCCCGTAAAACATGTTTAATCCACCATCTTCACTTCGAAGATGCCTGTACCAAGTCAGGATTATGATTACTGTCTCTTTCTGATCTACGGCTGTTCACTCTTGGAGTTGTCTCTGAATTATGGAATTGTGACCTTGATTGTGTTCCGACTTTTGTTGTCTTATTTATTTTTTATACTAGCTCAGAGACCACAAAAGTAAAATCTGTCGAAATCGAAATTGACCTGACTAAAGTTGTGGAACCTTACAACATATCTGAACTGTATCCAATAAATATATACAATTTGATCAACTTATGCACAGAACTGTATCTAATCAATACATACAATTTCATTAGCTTATCCAGCAACATAATAATACGATTTTGATCAGCTTATACATAGATTTGTATCCAATATCATGTATAATTTGATCAGCTTATACACAGACTTGTACCCACTACCATGTACGATTTGATCAGCTTACACACAGACTTGTACCCAACACAGTGTACAATTTGATCCCCTTATACACAGACTTGTACCCAACACCGTGTACAATTTGATCAGCTTATACACAGACCTGTACCCAACACCGTGTGCAATTTGATCAGCTTATACACAGACTTGTACCCATCACCGTGTGGAATTTGATCAGCTTATACACAGACTTGTACCCATACCATATACAGTTTGATCAGCTTATATACACAGACTTGTACCCAATAAAATATACAATTTGATCAGCTTATACACAGGCTTGTACCCATACCATATACAATTTGATCAGCTTATACACATAAAATATACAATTTGATTGGTTTATACACAGGCTTGTACCCATACCATATACAATTTGATCAGCTTATACACATACTTGTACCCATATCATATACAATTTGATCAGCTTATACACAGACCTGTACCCAATAAAATATAGAATTTGATCAGCTTATACACATATGTATCGAATAAATTCAAACACTGAAGTTTTGTAATTAATACATTGATTAATAAATATCATTTTTAATTGAAAATATAGGAAATAAAGGGCTATGCTGAGTACAGCCTGATATGAACCCAGCATATCAACAAGGGAAATTTGAACAAGTGCACATTAAAAGTGAGTGTGGACACAGTTTTGTGCTTAACACAGTAATTTGCTGGGCCCATTAATATGATGAAAACTAGACAAATTCATTTCTGTCCCCTTGACTGTTTGGGCATATGCCGCCCCCTCTACCTAGAACTCCTGAAATAATGAATGTTTAGGAAGAGTTTCAGAAAAGATAACAGTACCCTTCCCCACTATATACAGGTACAGGGGGTATCGTGCATGGACGAACAGGAAATTAAAATGTCATTGCACGATGAACGAAAAATAAGAATTTGGTTTGTATATTGTATTTTTATCAATTTGCACAAAACACAGTAAATAACGACCCTCTAGCAAGAAAACACGTAAAATAAATAACTGCAAACGGCTTGCATGGAAATAACCATGTACCACCTGCTATATAGCCATTATATGGCTTGAAAAGGTCAAAAATGAGCAAAATTTGGTAAAAACTGAAACAGTCCAAAAACAAAATAGGAGGTGTACATCATCAATATGTTACGCAGAATGCGTACAAGTTTTATTGAAATCCAGTGAGTTGCTTAAGAGGTGTTATGGATGAGGCAAAAGTATCCGTACCCAATTACATAGCGTTAATTGACACAGTCCAAAATTAGCAAAATTTGTCAAAAACTGAATATAGCAAAATCAAAGTAGTAGGTGCACATAGTACCCTTCCATGTTATAAAACATACGACAAATATATAGCCAAAAATTGGGAAAATTTGGTAAAACCTTAGATTATGTAAAACATAATAGTATGTGCACATCTAAAATATGTGAGGAATAATGCATTATAATTTTACTGAGTTTCATTCAGTGTTAAAGAGGAGTTACGGTCCAAATATGAAAAAAATTGACAAAAAACTGAAATAATCCAAAAACAAAATAGGAGATATACATCATCAATATGTGAAGAAGAATGCCTTAAAGTTTTATTGAAATTCATTTAGTAGCTTAGGAGGACTTACTGATAGTACCCTTTCCTAATTGTAAAGTCCTACATGACAATTATATAACCTAAAATGACACTCCAAAAATTTGCAAAATTTGGTAAAATCTGAAATAATCCAAAAAGAAAACAGGAGGTGCACATCGTCAATTACTGGTTTTATATGAGAAGATTTTAAGACATTTTCTCATAGGGTTCTATGTTAAACAATGTCAGCCGATTGCAGCCATCTTGGATGAAGGACAGGGTCATTAGACACACTTTTGTTAAAAGATGACCACCAATGGACCATCCATATCATGTTAATTGTAAACTAGCTTCCCATAGGGTCCTATGTAAAAACTTTGTCCACAGATGGCTGCAGCCATGCATCCCAGGGTCACCAGATAAAATACTGAAAGGGGACCATCAAAGGACCACTCCACCAAAATTTTGGTCCCTATTGGCCAAATAGTTTCAGAGAAGATATTTAATTGTTTTTGCCAAATTTTCTAAATTTAGTAATGGAGGCCATCTTGATGGGTTGGTAGTATCACCAGATATAATTCTGAAAGGGGACCATTCCACCAAAGTTTGGTCCCAATTGGCCAAGTAGTTTCAGAGGAGAAGATTTTTAATTGATTTTTTGCAAAATTTTCTATTTTTAGCAATGGTGGCCATCTTGAATGGTGGGTGGGGAAATCAGATATAATTCTAAAAGTGGACCACCCAAGGATTATTCTATCAAAGTTTGGTCAAAATCGGCAAAGTAGTTTCAGAGATTTTTAATTGATTTTTTGCCAAATATTTTTACCAATGGTGGCCATCTTGAATGGTGGGCGGGGTAATCAGATATAATTCTAAAAGAGGACCACCCAAGGATTATTCTACCAAAGTTTGGTCACAATTGGACCAGTAGTTTTAGAGGAGAAGATTTTTAATTGATTTTTTGCCAAATTTTCTGTTTTTTGCAATGGTGGCCATCTTGGTTGGTGGGTAGGGTCATCAGATATAATTCTGAAAGGGGATCCCAAAGGACCATCCCAGCCAAGCTTGCTCAAAATTGACCCAGTGGTTTCAGTGAAGAAGATTAAAATGTGAGAAGTTAACAGATGTACGACGATGGATGACAAGACAAGAGACACTCAGTGGTGCAATAGCTTACATGACCCTTCAGGTCAGGTAAGTTAATAAAGCCCTACATGACAGTTATATAACCTAAAATCAGTTTTACTGATACCCAACTGAGCTGTTTAAGAGGAGTTAAGGATACAGCAACAGTAGTCTTTCTTCTATACAGTCCTATATGACTAAGTCCAAAAATGACCAAAATTTGGTAAAACCTGAAAAGATCCAAAAACAAAATAAGAGGTGCACAATGCGATTTGGTACTAAAAAAATTCCTTAAAGTTTGGTTGAAATTAACAAGTAGTTTAGGAGGAGTTGCAGACTAGAGGCTCACCTGGTTTCCTAGTGGCTTCAGGTTAATATTTGATTTGACAAAAGGAATCTAGAAAATTTTTTCAAATTTTCTATTTTTAGTAACAGTAGTGGCCATGTTTGTTGGTAGTTGGGGTCATCAAACATAATTCTTAAAGGGGATCATAAATGTATCCTTTACCCAAAGTTTTGGTATCAATTGGCCCTTTACAGAATTTTTCCAATTTTTTTTATTGAATTTTTTGTCAAATTCTCTATCTTTAATAATGGTGGCAACCATGTTTGATGGTGACTGGGGTCATCAACCATAATCCTTAAAGGGAATTTACCCAAATTTTCAAGCAAATGGCCCTTTACAGGATTTTTCAGAATTTTTTTATTGAATTTTTTGTCAAATTTTCTATTTCTAGTAACCGTAGCAGTCTTGTTTGATATCGGTTGGGGTCATCAGCCATAGTTCTTAAAGGGGATCATAATTGTATCCCTTACACAAAGTTTGGTAGCAATTGGCCCTTTACAGGATTTTTAAGAAGTTTTTTAATGGATTTTTTGTCAAATTTTCTATTTTTAGTAACTGTGGTGGCCATGTTTGATGGCGGTTGGGGTCATCAACCATAATTCTTAAAGGGGATCATTAATGTATCATTTCTGCGAAGTTTGGCAGCTATTCACCCTATAGAGGAATTTTCAGGATTTTTTAATTGAATTTTTTGTTGATTTTACCCCTATGTTCTATTTTTAGAACGGCGGCCATGTTGGTTGGTCGGCGAGAACATCGGTCACAATTTTGAAACTAGACACCCTAAGGATGATTGTGGCCAAATTTGGTTCCAATTGGCCCAGTGGTTTCAGAGAAGATTTTTGAAAAAATTTACGCCGTACGCCAAGTGATGGCAATAGCTCACATGGTCCTTCGGACCAGGTGAGCTAAACATGAACGCTATAATTGTGACAACGTAGTAAAGCTTACCACCTTTTCATTGTCTCCTGGGTTTTTGACCCCTGTGTACCCGTTCCTACAAGTTTTAACCAAGAAATGGAGTTCAACATCAGGAAGAATTATACCATGCAGTTGATATATGGAGAAAAGAATTGTAATGGAGCAAAACTGCAAATATTTCTCATTTGTGATAACTGGTAAAAAACTGTTTGATCGAAGCAAAATCAATGAGAACAGACATCGCAAGCTTTCGTTCTAGGAATCATCAAACTACAAATTAAAGATTCCTCATCATTATAGATATTTACTGCGACATTTTGAAAAATGATCACTTTACATGTTAATGTTTCACTGAATTATAGAATGATCAAAGACTATCAGATACTGAAAACCAATTAATTTTTGTGTACTATTTATGTTTATGACTTTCACTTGAGAAACAAAGTTTATTTTTGAGAATAATGCAGTTTTATATCAGGAAGTTCAAAGAAAATGTCATATATAACCAAGGATATAGATAGTATATATACTTTTATCATGGTAAATTTCCTGTTTTGGCCTTTGTATTTGTTTTTGTTCATGGTTTTGTGTTTGCAGATTTCTTTGGTTTTCAAACTATACGGCATGAGCACTACCGAAGATATTTGAACACTAAAAATGCAGATGTAGTGTCTGAAAGTCAGTATTGGTGAGAGTAACTACAAAGTAAATACTTTTAAAGTATTAACCTGACAGCACTCTTTCAAGCTGCTGCTACTTACGCTTTTACTATAGAGATCGGAAATAAAAAAAAAAAAAACACAACAAAATCTAGTCTGGTTGCTTGATTCGATCCGAAGAATTACACATGCCATATCTAAACGTTGTATGTGACTTTATTCAGACCAGCAAAAGCGAATTGTATCAAATTTTTTTGTTGGTCCTTTAATACTTTAAGTTCTCTGTCGCCGAATTTTGCGTTTTTGTTACTCCCAAGTTTACAAACTACGCAGACCATAAAACACCAGAGTAACTGAGCTCTTCCCACGAATTTCTACCTGAATTATGTTAGAAGAAGCGAGATAACGCCTATTGAAAATATGAACGACACAATTTTTATAAGTTATTCTTCTTTTATGTGTAGGCACCAAATATCTAGTAATGATTACCACATTGGTGCTTGGACATATGTAGAGCAAGAACCTGTCATGAAAATAAAAGCAAAGAAAGAATTATGGAAAAAAAGGCACACATCACGTTTGATTAGATCTGAGATTGTAGTCAAGGGAGATAACAAGATCTGAACATGCAAATAATGTGAAAAGTTCGATATGAGTTATTCCTCTTCGAGAGGAATTTTAGTGTGCCTCAGTTTCATCAACAGTAAGCTGCACCACTTTTATCAACTTAAAACTACACTGAAACTAAAGAACAGAGAAGCGGAGAAAACCACTGGTATCTTCCCACAAAGTTCCAGGTCCAGTCCAACCCTCACGAAATTAGGTACCAACACACAAGTTTAGTGGTTCGATATTAGAGATCAGGACTGTGTTGCACAATCATAATTAAATTTAATAATCTGTTAAAAATTAATTGATAATTTAATCAGTTAAAATTGTAAAGGTTAATATTGGGTATTGAACATTAATAATCTATAAAGACTAACTAAGGTCCAGTACAAGTGAATATATACGAAAAGCCATAGTTGACTCAGCTAACGAGGATTTCTATAGCAACTATTTTCTCCAATCCTACATATTATGTACAAACTAATAATCAAGTTTTCCAGTTACATTTGGATAATTGCATAAAAACTGAACAGTGGCTACAGTGAAAAACTGTGTATATCATTCAGTAAGAAGAGTTCTTGTATTTATTTCGCAAGAAATGATTTATGTACATTGAAGAAAATTTTGTTAGCCAGTTCATTCAGTGATCAGTATACTCAGAAAAAAGAAACACAAATCCTAATAAAAAAATAAAGGAAATAAAATTATTAAACAAGTACGAAATTCAAGAACTCGAGAATGTACATCTTAAACTGGCAGGTCAGAACTAACGTCAGTTTTTCAGAGATAAAACTATTTTTACAGATATCTGAATATTGAAATGTAACCTTGATCGAATTGCATGGGGTGTTTACAAATATAGATTTTTTTCTCTATATATACTCTTCACATCCGACTGAACAACAACAGGAGATTTTAGACTGGTATAGCGCGACGCATTGAAGCTACATTTTCGAAACTTTCTGATAGTGAATGATATATGAAGCAGTTCGAAAACTGTACCAAATATTTCTTTCCATACACTCTTCAAGTAATGCTCATGTCATATAAACTGGAAAACCAGACAGATCAATAATAAGAAAATATCAATAAATTGAAATAAATAGTAACACAAAAATAACTAGATACAAAGGCTGTCGGAAACGACAGCTATCCCCGCACCCGACAGCTAAATAACCCCCACCCTAC
>JAOXYI010038468.1:0-13099 GCA_028566495.1 Lithophaga antillarum | reverse complement strand
GATTAAAGTTAATGTGAAATTTTATGTTAATTAATTACTAATGTGATAATCTATTGAAACGTTTAAACAAAGGAGATAATCTGAATACATGACTTGTTTTATGAACTTAAATTTTCATCCTTTTTAATTGAAAATTTTGAGAAAAAAGCACAGTTACCCCCATTTTTCATATCTTAACGAAAAGCATATAATTTAAGCAAATTTCTCTCAAATTTTCACGAATTTCTATTGATTGCTAGTATTTTTTTTCAACAAAAATATATAACCTTCATAAATTTCCCATTATATAATCCATTAGAATGTATAATTTTATAAATCAATAATTTGAAGATTTTTTAATTATTTTATTAACACCGGTTTCTCACAAATAATAGTGCTCCAGGAATATGATCAAACCGTATATAGTGATGTTTTGTTTCCAGGAGTTGCTAGAACACTTTGCCACTAGTTTCGTAAATTACATATTGTCCGTCTTTATGGTTGTATTTAATTCTAAGTATATCATGTTCGACATCAAACTAATCGGAATTAATTTTTGGGGTAATATGGTTAAATGTACACTTTTATAAGATGCAGTAAAGCCCAATCGAAAGCTACACAAAAGCTGGCGAAAAGGAGACGAATTGAAAGCCTACACATGTATTTCGGCTACTCGCTAGCCACTCTCGACCCTTTGGCTATCAAAAAGCTGATGAAGCTCTGTACTTATTCGCTAGCGAGAAACTGCTTGGAGGATTTTTCGCCAGCGTACATTGAACCCTTGAAAGCCGAGCTCGATCCTTCGACTCCTTGTCCCTCTTGTCATTTTCAAAATCTGTCAGTTACAATAAAATACGAGGATAAAATTTGCCGAGTAGGAATGACATCCTTCATTTCAGTTTTACGAACAAATTTTCCTGTTTCAAAAATAAAAAAAAATAGGTAAATTTATTTCAGGCCGAAAGCCGCTAACGAAGAGCCGAGAAAGCTTTCAAGGGGACGATGAAAGCTTTTGAGGGACCGAGACGTTAAAAGCCTAGAAAACTGACGAAGGATCGAAAAGAGCTAATCTATTTGATCCTTCGTTACCTTTTCTTGGCTCCTTTTTGACCCCTCGCATGTCGAGCTTTTCAACTTTTCAGCTTTTCACAGTTGCGGATATAACTTTCGCCAGAGCGTCACTGTAATACGACGTCAGCTGCAACCAAAAATTTGAAATACTGCTAAAAAGGTATAGAAGACTTTACACATATTTCAGTATGTTATGTCGTATATATAGGTTTCTCCCCAAAACTTTTCGAAAATATTGATAAAAAACTGCAAATAAGAAGATGTAACACCAGGCATTTGTGTTATAAAAATTGAGCGGGAGCTGTAAATACAACGGATGTAATTTGAAGACTGTTTACACTGATAGATATGAAAGATTTCTTCTTCAGACTTTGGTACTAAAGTTATCTCACTCGTAGTTGGTTTTTCGTTCTTTAAAATTAATAAAAGCATAAAATACATGTATGTTAATTTCCATTATCAAAAAGGTATTTCCAAGTTATGACAAAATTGCCAAGTCTAGCCATCATGTAACAAACGCAAACAAGGGAAATGCGTTAAATAATAAGATATTCAAGCATTCTTTTTCTTGTTTTGGAAATAACATTTCTATAAAAAATAAAAGTATTAATAAGCAAATAATAAAAGATTTTATATTGTACATATGTTTAGAAACTGTGATCATTTTCGTTTTTCTTTCCATTATGTAACATTTCACGTTTTGCATTGTTTTAGAGCTTTAGAAATGTTATTTAACTCGCCACAACATCTTCCACATAATGAAAAGCTATTTGCAGTCATGTTCCCTACGACAAAATTATTCCAGTGGACAGTATTATTACGAATCATACAGTTTGTTACAAATTATACAGTTTATCTAAAAGTTCGAACTATGGCTGGGGACCAGGGGGCCGAGTTTCCTAACTTATAACCATTAGCCTACATTTGTAATACCGCTGTCGTGGATTCGAGCACCGCTCGCCCTCTTCACATGTCAAGTTTTCCAAACACCTACCCAAGGTTGGGATTTCACCGGTCAGCTGGACTGCTCTCCGGGCTTTCCTCCACCAGTAAGTCTGATAGTCACGATATAGCTAAAAAATTCCTGAAAGTGATGATAGACCCCAATAACTGAACTCGACTATGCCTGATGTGTGGGAAATCGCTGTTCGAGTCCCGACTGGATTAAAGCAAAGACTTCGTAAAAATTATTCGCTGCTTCTTTGGTAAGCACACATCGTTAAAAAGACAGAACAAGGAGTGGTAAGCTAGGAGGCTGAAATGTATGTCCTAGTGGGTAGCATGTCTGCAGAGGGCTGTTACTCCAGTCACCTAGTACTGTAAAAATCCAGCTCAGCGTGCTGGCCAAGTACAAGCTAGTAGAAATCAAACTATGGATCGCACAATATATTTTGTCCCCGTCATGATATAGCTAGAAAAATGCTGACTTGACCTTAAATAATATCATTTCATTCTCTTTTTGAACTGCTTTTCAAATTCAGAAATAGCAAAGCTTTATCATGCAGTATTTAGGGGTCAGGGTGGCCAAGTGATGAAGGTTGCTGACCTCTGACCACCGAACTAACACCGCTGTAGCGGGTTGGAGTCGCGTTCGACCCACGACATATGTGAAATTTTCCAGACACATTCCCAAGGTTTTGTGTGTTCACTTAAATAAACGTAAAACATGGACGACATCACGTTACTCTAGTGTACCAGTATCAAATGGAGTGTAAATTTGGTATTTAATTTAGTTGTCATTTTGTAGGTAATGATACTATATTTTTTAATTGTGTGTTTCGTCACACCAAACAGTCGAAATAGAAAAGAAGGGGATACCAATAAGGTTGGTTTAACCACTACAATTTAAAGCCTGTGCGGGGTTTGGATATCACAATTTTTCTTTACGTTTTTTTCCTTGTTCTTTTATTGATTTTAGCGCAGGTAACGGTGCAGCTTGTTGTGGTGATCTTATTATCAGCTCTTCCTGTTATCTGTTTTTCTTTTCCTTTTTTTGATATAACGAACAGAACGAACGCCTTAAACTTCTTGGTCATTGAGATTCTCTGAAAACCAACTCAAAATAACACAAATTATTTTTTTACTACATCAGATACAAGTTAATAATCTAGGGTTTCTGAACGAATTGTCAGTTTTAAAGTACCAGTAGATACCAAAGTTGAAAGGATAAAACAAAAAAGCACAATCTGTATGACGCAAGACAACACCACTGAACAAACAAAAACATAACTAATGGAATAAAGCTGGGACAACACATACTCCCACAAGTGAGGACTGAGACCAGGTGGTGGAAGGCTAAGCATCTCCTGCGTCATACGTTGCACCCGTTATAAGGCCCCAGTTTTCAAAGCCAGTACATATGTATCTAGTCATTGTCTGGATGTATGGACCAATAAAGGAAAAAAAAATAATGTTAAACGCATATCTTTAACAAGATGAGACATGCAAATTCTGAAATGATGTCCACATTTGAAACCTATCTCAACTGATAAAATATGTCTATGAACATTATTAATTGTTCTGTATATTTCGAGCGAATTAAAAGTGCTTGCAAAGTTCCTACTTGTCGCCTTGATGTATCAAACAGTTGTCCATTTATATATAGACAGAAAAAGACATTCCTTTTTATATTAATTGTACATTATTTGAAGATTTAGAATAACGGAAGTATTAAAATTGATGAAAGATATCGATGTGTTTAAGAAAATACAGTGAAACAGAAAGTTACATGAATGAAAAGTAATTATGCACTCTTGTACATTCTCCATAAATCTCGCATTTCCGTTTGAACGGCTTTCATCAAATAAATTTTGTGTTTGCTGACAATGTTCATGTACATAATTTTGTAATGTATAGTGACTGAAGGAAAATGTTTAACACCGGGTAAGCATTCTTTTCAATTATGTCATGGCGAGAACAAATCATATTGTGCGATGTATATATTGTTATGTCTTCTTGTACTGCCGATACGTTAATCTAGATTTTTACAGTGAAGTATCAGCCCGCAGTAGAAATATCACCCTACTTGGACACATTATTCTAACTCTCAGCCTATTACTCTTTGATCTATCTCCTTATTGTGTGTGCTTACCGAAGATGCATCAAGTTCCAGTTTTACGAAGTTTTTGGTTCGACCCAGATAAGATTCGTATCCCGATCTCCTGCACTCCAGACGAGTACGCTAAACGTTACACAACGGAAGCTGTACATATATTGTATATGTATTTTTATCTTCTATTGGATATCAGCAGAAGGCGTATAATTAAGTTAATTCATATTTTATTCACTAATTTCTAGAAATTATGGGGTTTTTTTTGGTTTTTTTTTTTTTTTTTGTGCTCTGATTAATGTGCTTAATAACATATGAAATGCAGTCTGAAATTTTATGTGATATCCTGGGAGTGTCTCGACACAGGAATTAGTGCACACTCACTTTCTATTTCTTTTCGTTCAGAAATATTTCTTCATAAATAACATAAAATGGAATATTGTAAAAAGGAACAGAGGAAAAGAAATATCAATGAAAGTCAATCCAACCGACTACAACCATGCAGTTTTTGTGACATCTATGTGATATGAAAAGTGATCTGATACATTTTCAGCTTTCCACAAAAAATATGTGCCAGCAAAATGTAATTTCATACTGCATAAATTCATAAAGACTGCATTCAATCTATAACTAATCTCTCCATTAGCCAAGTACAATCGTATAATATACAGCAGAAAGTTTAACCAGCAGGTAATAATAAAAGGTCAAATGCATCAAACATTTGTCAAACTTACTTAAGAAATAGCCGGTTATTACCACAGCTTCTTATAACAGTCACTATTAAATATCGCCAAACAAATATTATTGTACGCTTTTGGGTTTTTTTTTTTGTTTTTTTTTTTTTTTTTGTCAGCAACTGTGTAATTTACATTATATTAGTACAGAAAATGGATTTAATAAAATATTAATTGCACATATATTTCACTTGAGTTAACAAGTTAATGGGATAAATGCAATACTATTTTTGAAAACTCTGTTTAATGTTCGGCACAATGAGGAATCAAACAAATCAAAATATAAAGGTATTAATACTCACCCAGGCACCCTTTTACAGGTACAAGTGGCGACCAAATGTTATTATCATTACATCTGTACGTCTTGGTATTGTTTCCATCATAGAAGATATGATTCTGTACGCAGGTTACAGAACATGTGTTGGTCAGGTTTGTACATACAGTGTTTGAATTGACTAGGTCTGGTAATGTCTGCACACAACCTTCAACTTAAAATTTGTCAAAAATTAATAACCCTTTTCTTCCCCTTTTTTGGAGTAAAAGAATGCGACCATCCAGAATATTACACTGATGCTAAGAATATTAATTACGGTATCCGAGAAAATATAAGGCAATTTTTCGACAAAGGCCATTATACTAATTCACTGATATAATAATAGTTTGCAGTTGATTTCCATTTAGAATCTATATATACAATTAAAAAGGTAACTTTATAAATTATTATTGTTCTTGCGCTTCATTACCTCATACAGTCATTTTTATCCCACTTGAACTGCGTATATCATCGTTTTTCAGCAGTGTTTTTGTTGGTTTTGAATACTGATGTAATAGATTCATCAATGTATTCCTGATAATGTAATCGGTTCCTTGACTTTAAGAACTAGCATTCATAGCAGGAAATATACACCTGATCTAAGTTCTTGTGTTATGTAAGAGTTAATGCTCATTCTATAGTTCATCTTGTAAATGTATAAGATTTGTGTTATTGTTAAATAAAGCCTGCATGGAAAGTTTTGGACCATCACTTTTTATCCTTTTGCATTTTTGTTCCATCGATTCCAAAAATGACTAACATTTTTATACTTACTCTTATAGTTTTCCAAAGTGAACAGAAGAATTAGATAAGTCAATGACGTCACCATTGCATCACATTTACATTTTAAATATTTGTACGCATTTTCCAGATACCCTAAAACATTAAGAAAAATCTACAAATTGATTAAGCAATATCTATCTTAAATTGTAGCTATATTCTATTACCTAGTACTAAATCTGTCTCAAATAATTCAAATTCATACTATTTTTCAATATATCTAGTAAAATGATAGCGTTCTCCCAAAAAAACGTTTTTAATATCAAACTGGAAACCCAAAAACCTTCCAAAATCATATCACGTATCGTTCTAAGGATAACCACTGTTTACTCTGCAATTATTCAAATCCAAACTTTCTTTTCGACCGGTACAAGGACTGTGGATTCGCTATAAATCTGTTATTGGCGTCCACTGCAAATATGCTTATTTATGTAATCACCTTTACTATTCTAAGAGATCAGTTTATAGGAGAAGCAGTAAAGAGACAATTTCAAATTGCAACACAATTCTAAAACCGGATACAACCCAATCATTTGCGGTACATTTCATCGTGTAAGGATGCGATCGGCCTCGGATGATCACAATAGACAAAAATATAATATATTGATATGTCTAATAAACAAAGATCAGAGAAGAAAAGTTCTGGTATAAAATCGAAAAAAAAATCCTCGAAACGAAAGGAAAGAAATTAAGACCAAATATCATGTTTGCTGATCCAGATATTAATTACTATATCTGAGATTCTGTTGACAATCTTTTTTCCCCCTTCTCATACTTTTTTTTATTATTGTGACTATTTCTTGATATGTTAATCACTCTCCTCCATAAAATTGAATTTCCTTTTTGTTGATCAGGAATCAACCATTTTATTAGCATTTAGTTAGTGCTCACTGCCTTGCACACAGAGTTCAGCTGATATGGGGACTGGTTTTCACATATCCCTTTACATATTAGATATTTCCAAGTACGGGGGACATTTGAAAAGTTGTTGATACGTACGGTTGTATATTTCTGCAAATCTTTGGAGATTAACTCCTCACTACATAAACATTTCAGGCACTTTCATAGGGGATCCAGATGTACGAGACAGTAAGCACATGGTGATATTAACAATAAGACCAAGAAAATGATTTTACTGTAGAATAACTGACATCGGGTAGGATTAGTTCATCCTTAAGATTTACGAGAACCAAGATTAAATCTGATTAAGACGAGGTATATGAAATCTTTGCTCTTTCATATCCGACAGCTGGTATTGTGTTTTCATCTCCTTAGGGAGGTCAAAACAGTATTGCAGACTACTTACAATTAGGACGACCCTGTCAGCCTTGAATGAAAAAAGACGATGGTGCGAAAAATCCCATTAACGAAATTGACAGATATACTGTGGAATAGTCGCTACAGATTACTGGGATAAATTTATCAGCGATTTTTTACCAAAATTAAACAGAAAATGAAACACAGGAAAGTTTACCTCAGGTATGTTTCACATTGGTTACCATTCATCAAAAACAGGAATGACTAGAAAGTGTCCACAATGTGTAAAATACAAATATTGTATCTAAAAGAGGTTAAACGATAGCCTGGATTGGAAAAAATGACACAATACCCAAAATTACACTTAGGATTAAGATAATGAAGACAGAAATGTATGTACTGTTTTTCTATTTAAAAGGGCAGGTGCTAAGATTTCTGTACTAGACTGTAAAAGTGTTACTGGTCCATTTTATTCTTTAAATTGTTTACTGTGAATTTAGTGTAAGTATTGCCCTTCCCATTTTACCTAGTCCTCAACCAATGTAACAATTTTGCAATTTAGTAGAAGTCTTCAAATTGCTAAACTGGTTTAGGTATACCAAGAAACATACAGTAAAATAATTCTTGCCATAAACTAACTGAATAAACACAAGTTTGTCTGAGTATTATTTTAAATTCTTTTAGCTATACCTAATCCATTTTAGCAATATGAAGATTTCTGCTGAATTGCAAAATTGTTACATTGGTTGAGGAACAGGTATACATAAAGGGCTATACTTACAATAAATGCAAGATAACATCACCGAACGACCCAACCACATACCAACACCTGTTGAATTTATCTGTTGCATGACAATGCACCAACTGACAAATTAGCCGTGGTGACAGAGTATTTTGATAATTGACCGAAATGTGTGCTATTTGGAATGGATGTTCACATTGAAGATATTTAATATAAATTCAATACATGTACATCAAAATTTGTGTGCTAGGTGTCATATAGTAATTTCAGTTATGCTCAGACACATGTGAATGAGTATTACCTTAGGACTGAGTACTGTAGGTGCGAGTCGATTATTGCTATACTTTTGGTAGAGTGTTACTCATTGTTTCGGTCTAGATATTGTTCTTTTCAAAAATGATTCTTTTTATTTCTTTTTTTTTCTCTTTTGCTTATACTGGTTTGTCTTGTTATGAACTACGATTTTTTTTCTTTGTGTCCATTATGTGAGCAGTTTATTTATTTAGATATTATTTACGATGTATTGATTCGGGTAACATTTTCGTGTTCATATATATGCAGGGTTCCATTACATTATGACGACATATCCGTTCCAACGCCCAGGTATATTTAAGCGTACGAAACCATTCCTTTAGATAAGCATTGCAAAATTAAAAAGTAGTACCTATTCTCTGCCGAACCACTGTCTTGTAATGGTGGTAGCTGGGTACGCACAGTCTCTGAAAACAGAATACAAACTAACATGTTTAATTTCATTTCTGTGTAAGGAACAGTATCTTAATTGAAATTAAGTATGTATGGTCTAACAAAAATCAGAATCAAGTTATTCCCAATTTTTGCCGATGAAATTTGACTTTTTTCTGTAGTTCTTGTAATGAAACGTTGAATAATCACAGTTACCTTCATACCATTTTGATTTCGATTTTATCTCCCAAAAACAGAAACGTTGAGTTTATACCTATTGTTGTATGAGCACCATTCTTTTCAAGGTTTTTTTGTACGCGAATTTTTCTTCATTTGTAGATCAGTCTGTGTAATTTTGCGTTTTTAATTAATACATCCATATACTGTTTTTAATCAACATTTCCAATATAAAAAGACTACACAAGAAAATGAACAAAATACGAAATAATAGCGTCATATTTCAGAGCACTTTGTAAAAAAAAATGGTCATAAACATAATTCGATTTTTTTTTTTTTTTTTGTTGCTGTAAGAAATGACAAATACCAAACAAATCATTTTTGATAAAGCTACACAACAAACCCCAGATTCAGCTTCTTCTTGTATTGGTATTGATGACATAAATAGTTTATTAACATGTTATTATTCTTTATTGATTGATTGGTGTTTTTACGCCACTTTAAGCAATTTTTCAGCTATATCGTGGCGTTCAGTTTTTATTGGGAGAGTAAGCCGGAGTACTCGGTGAGGACCCCGACTTTCGGCAGGAGAACTGGCAATTCCTTGTAAAGTAAGGTTGGAGTCGATCACACCATTGCCCCAAGCTAGGCTCGAACTCACAACCCCAGTCTTAACATGCGGGTGATCTGCACTAGATATGACAAACTACCTAGACCAGTCGGCCGCCGAGGCCCAGCTTTCATACATGATATTTCTAAAACTCTTAAACTTTAACGACAACGTTGTCTACAGAGCGAGAAGGAATAAAGAGAGAAAAATTACTATTTTTTTCAAAAATTGTTACAAAGTATCTTAGTTTTTCGAGCATGCTCCATGTTGATTGATTGATGGAATGGGTTTTAACGCCACTTTACTTTTCAGATATATCGTGCCGACCAGCGAAAAAAACTGGAATACCAAAGAAAAACAGATCGTTGGTAAGCCGAATGCAACGTCTTTTTCGTGATCATCCAAAGTCACGCGTGAACTCACACCTCGGAGGTGATAGTGCTACAGTGATCTGTACTGGTAGATTCGACCAACTACATAGACCGCTCGGCACAAAGTCCCCAACATGATAGAACTGACGCAATTAAATTGTTGATATTTGAAACTGAATATTCGTCATGAATTCAACGTTAATAACGCTGCTTTATCGTTGAAAACATGTTTTTCACTAATTTGAAACATTCAACATTAGATAAATGTAGAAAAAGTTTGCAGTTTTATGTTGATTTTACTGATCAACATAGTATTCGATGTATTTTAGCATGGGTTCAAAATTGAAAAGACATTGGACGTTGACTTTATAAGATGATTCAATTGTAAATTCAACAATATAATGACGTCGTTCTAATATGATGATGTCTATTGAGGCTGTTTCCACATACGATACTACAGGGTTTCCGCATCAAAGGCAACCCAAACGTCTTTAAAACTGTTGAAACTCTGTTCAGTCAGCAAAAGACAGATGGAAAGATCCACCTAAATGGCAAGAAAATGTCACATTTTTCATCGAAGTTATCCAACAGATAAATAGAAAACATATAAATACGATCAAATGCAACACTATTTGTAGCATCGATTCTGATTGGATGACGTTCAAAATTCCGTTTTACGATTTATTAATAACGCAAGCGCATAAGTTACTTTTAGTTATTTAAAAATCAATATTTCAACCGATACTTTTGACGGTTGCATTAGAATAGAGATAACAGTTTTTGAGTATTTCCCATTTATCAGTCTATAGTTTGATGTTCGCAAACACCCGTTTACTGGTTCCGCTAACGCATCTCCAATAAACTCAACTTGCTACCATCAAATCAACGACTAATGTTGGCAAACATTCAAGTACAATACAGTTGTTTCCTGGATATATCGATATTTTACATTGTAAAATATTAGGAACAAAGACAATAGTATTTAACACATATGTTTTGATAGACATATTCTTGCAATTTTTGCTTACAAAGAATTTGAAATATTCTTAACTATTCTTACC
The DNA here is from genome assembly GCA_028566495.1 of Lithophaga antillarum. NCBI lineage: Eukaryota > Metazoa > Mollusca > Bivalvia > Mytilida > Mytilidae > Lithophaga > Lithophaga antillarum. The sequence goes on along the minus strand of JAOXYI010038468.1, from coordinate 2,271 downwards.
TCCACTCAGAATGTTCTTCAAAAACTGTTGCCTGGACAATGAATCAACATATATCAAGCGGCCATCTTCATCTTCACTTTTTCTCTTCGCATCCTCACCAGATATCTTATTTTTGTAAACTTTGAAGCATAGATTCTATTCTTCGTTAAACGTGTAACCATTACTAGATGCTGGAAATGATTAATGAAACAGAAAATGTTGATAAATTAAGAATTTTATCTACTAAAAATGTGTGCAGTAAGCATTATAACACATAATGAGCAATGCATTCGACATTTAAATATCTGACCAGTATTGACAAGACTGATCGACAGAGAGAGAGAGAGAGAGAGATGATTCAGAAAAGCATATTTCCGCTGCTTATTAGACGATCGTTGTTCATGTTAGATGATCTATACATGGTTTCAATACCTTAATCTTTATCGAGTTTGGCCGCACCACAGAAACATTATGATTGCCAACAAAAACTCCCAACGGGTGTGGAACTACAAGAAGACATATGGAATAAGATGGACATAACAACATCAAACTAAAAGACCAAGGCAACTTTAAACAGTTAAAAGTGGATTAACTTCAGGAGCTCTAAAAGATTATGCAGTTAGTGTTAAATCATTAAAACTTTTTCTTCCTAGCAGTTTACAGGTTGAGTAAATTACTTAATCCTGCGAATCTGAAAATTTTACAGTGGATCTATTAGATGAAAACTTCCCATCGATCCTTGTTTTTAACACTTAGGCGTTGAAAAGCCGATCCTTCGTCTTTCATTTAGCTTTTAATTTCTCATCATTGAGAAAGTTATAGAAATAGTTCGTGTAAACTTGACTTTCATCAGCTAATCCGTGTGAACCCACGATAAAACATGAAAGCTCATATTTTCCATCAGTTTCTGAAGTTCTTCTTTCACAAGCCTATTCCACTTATTATCAATATATATTTTTGTTCAAGACAGATGTGTCTATGCTAGCAACCAGAGGAAGATCTTGACAATCTAGGAAAGGTACATCCCAGGCGTCTAGGTCCTGTAATGATATAAAATCATGATCAGCCCATGGCAGATTGTTTTATTTCCTTCAAATCTTATGTACAGTTCATTAATATAAAGCATTAACATCATTTTCCCAAAGCAGAAAAAAAACACCAAAAATTCTACAACATTAACACCTTTTGTAACTAGAAAAAAATAACGTTAAAGCCCGAGGCAGTGCTCTCCTAACCCGGTATTTGGCTGCCCGCTGTGGAAAAATGTAAAATTCATCTGAATACCATCGCTGTGCATCCATGTTAGGTCTTCCTCATGATCGTATCCATCAATCATAAAAGTAGCTGTTTCTGACAGCAATATTTATTTTTCATTTAATTCTTGTATCACTTATATTGTCATCCGGAAAGTATAAAAATAATTTGAAACTAAGGGATATTCTGGAAGAAAAAAAGAAGGAAATATAGGTAAACTAAGTACAGTGAATTGAGCGTGTTATATACTTTCAAAGTTGTACAACATAAAGATGGTGAAACATTGTAAAGTTCGTGTTTGAATTGCCAAATATTTTGGTGTTGTATTGATACGAAGGCAAATGTTGAAGTAATTAACTGATGCACACTATTATGCAAACATGATGACAAAATTAACTGAATTTCTTCGTCGGACTGAAGTAATTTTTATTACACTGACAGAAAGTGGATGAAATGCTTAAACAAAGGGGAAACCGAAAGAAAAAAAAAAGAGAGAGAGAGAGAACCTTTTTATAATGAATTGGATTTTTTTATTCTGAGAACATAATTTTCTGAAAATAAAAATCAAAGGTTTACATTTTAATCGCTTTCTGTTATATTTCTCACCAACTTTCCAGATAAGGTAGAAATAAGATTGCTCAATAACGTTAACCGCACTAGGGAGTGAACCATATGAGCTTGACCTATAGTAGACGATTCAACCATCGAAAACCAACCTGAAACTAATTCTACATTACCTGAAAACCAATGACGACAGAATAACCAAGAAAAGCGACACATACGACACGCATAATCATGTCGATCGCAGTAGTGAATGTAGGTTCCAACTTTTTAAAAAAATTTTTGTTACAGTATAAAATTCACTTATATAATATCGTTTATCGGGAATTTTTCGCGTGTGTTTAATTTTCATTATATTCGCGGACAAAAAAAATCGCGAAAATTATACCCCGCGAAATATTCCCACATATTTACTTTATATATGAAATCAATACGACATTATCATAAACCGCGAAAATTTTACATAGTGAAAATTTT
>JAOXYI010038358.1:0-13103 GCA_028566495.1 Lithophaga antillarum | reverse complement strand
AGTATTAGGGACGTCCTGGTACCTGACTAACGTGAGAGCAAAGGCACGTTATTTTCATCAAGTAAATATTGAAAGGTATATAAATTTTGGGACATCGTATGTACTTGGATAAATTGACCCAAAAGGGGTACTTTTAATTACCTATTTACAAAAATTAAAAATTATATCATTTCCTTATTATTTCATCTCAAACATTTTGTTCGTTTGCTCTTCACGACTGACGTCACAGAACGAGTCAAATACAGCATTTTCTCCGTAATCAACCGTAATCAACCGCAACTCTGTACTCCCGTATTGTCATTTAGTTTTACTGATGATTTGAAAGACCACAACCAAAATGTTCTCTATGATAATTATTGTTTCCAAATACTATGGTTGATTTATACATGGTACTATGATCAAATTATTAAACAGTCCTTTAGTCATGTCACTTGATGTTATTAAATTGGCTGAAATGAGAAACGTCCGATTGTTTTAAAATAACTATAGTGTTTGTTTTTAAATTTGCCGTTATTCATTATAATATATATATGTACTCTCATTTCTGTGGAAGTTGAGCTGTTCTGTTTGTGTATATTTTAATTTTGGTGTTTTTTCGCGTGAGCAAAGTATATTTTCTTGTTTCTGTGTTCTAGAGCCACTTTCCCCCTAGCTATCTTTCCACCCTGGCAAGATGACTATATAGTTGCTTTTCTTTCCGAAGAAAATACTTTATAGCCATTTTTCTACCCACAAGGTAAGGAAGAAAAATTGACTCTATAGCAGATTTTCCCTCTTCTGAGATAAACTTGCAGACATAGTGATTTTCCCCTACAACTTCTGAGCTATACTACATTTTTAGTACATAAAAGTGCTTATATTAAGAAATTAAGGTTACAAGTATAGAGAAGTGAAAGATGACACTTCGAAGCTGATAGCATTTGTGCACCGAAAGTAATTATTAAGTACTAGTCTAACTAAGAATCAAACGGTACTAAAGACAGCAGCAACATGTGATCAGTAAAGTCCCACCAAGAATGCTATTTTGTTGCTTTATCCTAATAAATTATGACAAGAACAATAATTTCCATGAATCTTAAAAATTTCGGGTACATTCACCTAAAAGAAAAAAAAAAATAAACTCTTTAAGATTTCAACTAAATTTTGAAGAAAGGCAAGAGTTATTTCGCCTTATTTTCTACTTTCTATTTTATTACTCCAGTTACCTATGTGTAAATGGAAAATCCCAATTGTAGTCACCTAGATCTGTACGGTATTTGTTTGTGCATGTGTCGTCCACTGCTGGATTCTTACATGTAGGTACCTCGTACTTAACGATATTTTGTCATAATAACAACAAATTTCAAACCTTAAGCTGGAATTTTCAACGATTTGTAAAAACATTTTTGTTTTTTAGTTTTTCAAAACAAAAACAAAAAAAAATGCATTTTTCTTGCGTTCACTTTTTCAAGGGGTAAAAAACCGTTTTGATTGGGACATTTGCAATGTTAAAAAATTGAAACTCATAATGTAAAAGTTCTTAAATTCCAAAATATTACCCAAATATGTTGTTCAAACTCTGAAATATATATATATATTTAAAAGTTTCATCCATAAAAACAAATTGCAATGCACGATATGGTCAAGCATAAGCAATACATTTTGGTCAGTATTTAGCAGTACGATAGAAGTAACAAGATTTTTTAACTAGATTTAGTTAGACTAGGTGTTCTACCAAGTTTTATGATGAACATCAAAATATGTTTACTTGGGAAGAGAATTAAAAAAAACTTATATGAAGCGAGATTTAAAGACGGAAGCTATGTACTGTAAACCAAACCTAAATTTGACGTAAAGATTTACATCGACAATTTAAATTGAATGTTTTTACTTTTATACTTGTTTTAAAGATATTCGGAAATAAATAAAAAGAGTACCATATATGCCTCCAGATTCTAAATAATTCTACAATAATATAGTGGAATTTCCATCTAAACGCCTCATTTTGGTCGAAAAAGTAATAGATCCAGAAATTCATTAAAATCTGAAAAAAGTTTTGCGAAGAAAAAGAAAAATGACAGTATACACGCTTTTTTCGTTATTTTGCAATAAACGATGCAAATTCAGATTTTATAGCTTTTAGTAAATAAACGTATGATACCAATTTCAGAGCGCACGACACGTGTTTCTGGAATAACCTTCATCTATTTCATAACTGGATTTTCATAATTTGAAGAGGAAGTTCTACTGTGGCTTTTGAAAATGGAAAAAACTACTATATGCCCGGGGAGGGGGATGTTTCTCCCTATATACGGTTATCCGGGGATGTGCGTTTATTTTGGGTTACCTTTTGCAGGTGCTTGGTATTGCTTTGGGTCATGATTTTGATAGTTCAAGTATTTCTTTGGGTATGAAACTAATTGGAAATTTCGCGAATGCATTCTTGCACTTTCTGTATATTTTCGGGTAGCTTTTGGCAAATTCACAAAATTTGGGTCAAAATTTTTAAACTTTGTTATTATTTTGACCAATTTTCAGGTATTGATTCGGGTACCAATTTCAGATCCATAAATGCACACCCCGTCAAAATTTCGAGGAGTAACCCCCCGGGACTATATAGCCATTTCCCCTGGGAGAAACATGACTACATAGCCATTTTTCCAGGCATAAACATGACTATAGTATTTTTTCCGGTAGGAAATATGGCTTTGAAGGAAAAACAGCTCTACAACACCGGTATCATAGTTTACCTTTTTGATTATAATCGGACTGGATTTTCTAAAGACCTTCGAATCTGTAACTGTATTTTGCATGATTTATTATATTTTCAGATATTGTGTTCATAGTTGATCGTTCAGGCAGTGTTAGTAGTCCTCAGCTGAAGCAAGCAATTGACTTTGTGTATAATGTTACAACGTTTTTGAACATTGGAAGTCAAAATGTTCAAATTTCACTGGTATATTTTGATGATGCGCCATTGAAAATTTTTGACTTTAATAGTTACCATACGAAACAGTCTCTTCTTAACGCTATCCAAAACGTTGGAACGAACACAGGTGGAGGAACAGCAACAGCTGATGCATTAGACTACATATTATCTTTATTTTCGCCCGCGCATGGTGGCCGCTATGGGACAGAAAAGGCTGCTGTAGTGTTGACGGATGGTCAATCATCAAGCACGACCGATACAATAAATTCAGCCGACAAATTACGCAGTCATGGTGTTGATGTTTTTGGTATTGGAATCGGATCGTCAATTTTAAGTTCAAATGAAGAAATAATAGGAATTAGTGGAGGTGCTAACACAGGAAATGCCATGAGTGTTGGTGACTTCAAATACTTGTGCAACTTGGTACCGACTTTGGTTCCCAAATTAGGTAATATTATTTCTTCTACTGCATACAAATATTTGTTTGTTATTTAGTTTCATTGATGAGCTGAACACCCATTAAAAATGTATTGTTAGTTATATACGTTACATTAACTTCAACTGAATCATTGCTGGATCTTATGTGTACATGTTATTGTAATAACTAAATGAATTATTCAAGTCTTTTGGATGGTACTTTCAGTGTTTTAAACGGTAAAAAGAATTGATTGAAGTTCCCATTTTAGATGCGAGACCAAAACATTTTTATCTTTCGCTTTGTTTAACGCCTTGTAAACAGTAAACTATATTATACTATTGGACTATTTTGCCGAACTTTATGCAGCTTTGCTAAAAAATTACAGATATGTCTTTTGTGAGCTTTTGTGTTGTAACTTAGCTTACCATTTGTTGTCAGAAGTAGTTTTCTAAAGAAATTAAACATGTAGTTATTGTCGGTTTCATTAGTGATATTGGTATCCGGAATTGATGTCTTCCTAAATGCAAAATATATATTATTAGATAACAATTCGAACTCAGTGTCTCAATCAACGTCGGTGGTATTATTTTATTTTTCAGATCCATCTGCACTAAACGTGATCATTAACCGATGTCCAACTGAACCACCATACATGTACTGGCCGACTGTTCTCCCAAGTTATACTGGAGGTAGGTACAAACTAAAACTGGTTTATTTATTGGTGATTGCACAGTTTAAACAAACTGATTAAAATACAGATCCTGTGTCCAGGTTTAGCTCACAAGGATCTGACTTCGTCCCATTAGGAGCAACGTTCAGATAACCTTCGATGATAAATTTCGATTAACCAATCATAAGATTCATTACTTTGGAATCTAGAGAAATATTTAAGGACTTCTAGTCTTTTTTAGTGTTCTTTAGCATGGAAATTTGCTACTAATTATTTCAGTTTTTATTCGAAACATTAACCAATATGAATCACATACCACGATTTATTGAAATAATTGTTTCCAACAAAGGTAAAATTTGCTTCGCTTCGAGTTGGTTCTATTAAAATAATCAAGGTACATGTTTCCGGGTAGTGCAATTCTTAAAAAGAAAAACGATAATGCGTAATGTAGTAAAGCAGGATCAACATGTACTCGCATTTGCCATGTTGACTGCCATCTATCCAAAAATGACGATAAACTCCAATAATCTAATCCAATCCACATATTCGTAAAATTTTAAGTGAAGTTGTCTTTGTACATCTTATTTAAAAGAAGTGGAATAAATCTTATTCAGGTAAAAGTAAGAGTGGGACTAACACAATAATTGGAACAGTGATTGCTGTTAGCTTACTACTAGTATTGGTTACTGTAATTGTAATTATCACAAGGAAAAATATGAGGTAAATATATGTAAAGAAATGATTTCTCAAGACAGAGATTGGAAATATAAAAACAGCCTCAAGAACATTTTTATCTGAAAAAAAAATATATAAAGTACCGTGCAATCGAACATAGACATCTGGTTTATATAACACAGATTGTCAGATAAAATATTTTAATCTTCAGATTTCTAAAACCTGCTGTAGAATACGTCATGCTCAATTATGAATTTCTGTTTTTCTTCGAGTTAGGTCATATTATGATATCACATACACTTTAAAGATGTCAAAATCTTTATCAGTGTTGTTGAGGAGCCAAGTATTCCAAGTCGAACTTCATAAAACAATGCGAAAGAACTCCAAAATTACACTATAATGATCATTTACAATACTTAAGAGGTAATCTTTCTTGGCTGAACAATGAAACAATTCCACCAACATCTAACTGTCTTTGACTTAACAATGCATAATTCCTTATTTTTTTCATTTGAAGCAGGGTAATTTGAGAAATAAAATAACAAAAAGTGCAATGGAAAAACTTCAAATTGATTCAAACTAATGTTATGTACTAGATTTCACGTTAAATTCCCTTTATTATTTTCCGAAAGTGGGTTTATGTATAAAACCCTTTTGTTCCCCCTTGAAATCAAGGTTATGCAATCATCACAAAAAAGGTTAAAGTTTGCGCAAAATATCTTGCCTGAAAGTGAATGATTCATATTTACTCAGTAAGTTGTTTATAAAGTCATAGATTACTTGTTTGCAATCATGAGATATTTTCTGTTACATATAAACAACCTCCCCCCTCACTGCGCTTTACGAATCTAACTTGTTCGTATGTATCTTTTATTGAACATGTATTTTTCAGAAAACAATCACTTGTTGTAAGCGTTCTTACCAATGTTTATTTCTCTCTTTTTAGGAAGCGACAAACAATGCCTAAGGATTGTGGTGTCATTATTGGAAAACCACCACGTAAAACTGCATTTCATCTATCAATGTTAATTTGACGAAATGTACTGTCTTACTGAAAAACAAATCATTGCCTATACAGAAATATACTTTCTATTACCCTCATCTATACACCGACAATCTTTGAAAGTTTGTGCAATCAAGATAAGATATGCTACAATTTAGTAAAATTTAAGTTAGAATATATATGTGAAGATTCAATAAATCTTATAAACAAGCCGACTTACTCTACAATTTCTTGCCTACCATCAGGAACAAAAAGTTATTCAAATATCAAAATTTGTCGTTAGTTGCAATAAATGTTTTCAGGTAAAAATGTTCAGAAATGAATGTGAGCCAATCAATTCATTTTATATGCTTGAACTGTTTATAAGTTTAGTAAAACTAAAATAGTGAGATCTGTTGTCGGAAAAATGAATGAAATTACACATGGTATTCTTTTACAAAATTAAAGATTAACAAAAAATAATGAGAAAGTTTGTAATAACGAATATCCTCGTTTAGCGTGCTTTCTCCAGGAAAAAATCAAAACCAATCACCTGATGTTCATAAGCTCTTTATTTAGTTGAAAATATACATAAGCACATTAACTGTACGGTTTAGTTCTGAAAAAATAAACCATACCATTGGAATAAGAGATATTGTAACATCAGTTTGAAAGTTCATGGCAACACTCTTTCGCTGCGTTTTGTCAATTGTCTGAACCATGAAATTTTAATTTTATCCGAAATGTATACAAAAAATCAGTTACATCCTAGATTTTGAATTAATTACAAAAAAATAAAACAAAATAAAAACTACCACATCATCTGTACTTAAATGATGGTAAAACAAAATCTCTGGGCTGTTCGTTCAGGATTTCTGAAACCGATCACTTTTGAAGTACCCTGCTGTTGTTTAAGATTTATCAGTCCTTAATGCATTGAAAAAAATATGTTATTATTCCAGTTAACAAGGCCTCTAACAGTCAAATATATTTGTATGCAAAGCCCATTACGACGACTGCATAGTAAAATGAACTACATTGCACACCTAGCAGTCCAAAACATGCAACACTTATATTGTTCAATGAAGATGTGCTAGCCAGATAGATCTGTTTTTCTTTCCTTTTCATGCTGTAAAGTGGCTAATTTTCGCGAGATTTTAATTTTGCGAATTAATAGAAAAGATTTTTTCGCGAGGTTTAACATTCGCGAATCTGCAAATTTCTTAGATCATTTATATATTAAAATATATTTCCGCGATGGTTATTTTTCGCGAGGTTTATCTTCTCTAGAAGATAGCGAAAATAAATCCCTCGCGAAAATTTCCCACTTTACAGTAAGTAATGCAAGACTGCTGAATTTGAAACAAAAGTTTCAATAAAATTACTGACGTATAGACTGTAATTGTAGGTATGTTGATCCTATCCCTGCAATTAACAATCCTGATTTCGTTAATTTACCAAGAGAATGTATCCTTAAGAACTTTGAAGCAATAAAATAGCAATAGAAACTCATGCAAATTCCTGATATTAATTATCTCTTTGACAAATTAACTTATCATATATGACAAAAAAAGATGACTTTTCTTTTCCAATAGTTTTTTAGCTTCTTTTCATATGGAGTCTACATTTCATAGTTGGTTCGATACGCCTGGAGCGATTACACAAATATTGCCAGTGTTAAGAAAGAAATCATATCATCAAGTTGTTAGACTGTTATATCAAGTGTATAGTTGTCATAAAACGTAAAAAAATAGAATTCTATTAATATATTAATTATGCAGATCCTGTCTGTGAATAAATTTGTGCGTGCAGAAAAGCTGACCACAAATGAAATTTCACATCCACTTTTCAAATCATACGTTATTCATGCTTGCTTAAATTCCAAAACGGTGCAAACGGCAGGGAAAGATATAAATTTGACATCTGTTAAAACATTAGATGAGTTTGTTTACTATAAATTTCGATAGTTTTATTAAATATGAAGTAGCATGCAACTGTTTCTTTACCTTTAACTAGTGTGTTTTTTTATTTATTTATTTATTGTTATTATTATTATTATTTCTGTCTACTGCTCTTGTTTTAATATTTCACTGCTAAAGAGTACCGAATGTTCAAAACATCTACTAGCAGTCTCTAACATTTGTGAGTGCGTTTGTAATTTTTGGATTTTATTGATATTGGTTTTTATGATTCTTAGTTATTTTGACTGAAAGCCATGAAACTTTTGCCAAAATGTTATGTCCGTCGTTAGTCTGTCTGTCATTAAACTTTTTACCCTATATTTTTATTTTTTTTTCACTAGGTAAAACTGAACCAATTTTTGCAGGTATGGTCATTGGATTGTCTCTTTTAAACCTATATCTAATAATCTCGCCCATTCTCCAACGTGCATGGCTTTCATTTCATCTGATGGGTCGAAAATTATTAAAGTTTTAAATATCTTCTTCTTCGGAACAACTGAGCTAGATGGGACCAGACTTGGTACATATAGTCCCTTCGTGATATCTAAGATGGACGCCATGTTCGGATATGCAAATTAGTGGTAATTTTACAATAAATTAATTAATTTTTTTTCCTTCAGAACCAAATTAAAATCGGCATTGTTGATCTTTATTTCTTAGGTGATACTTTTACAAATTTGTGGCGGTTGATTTGATATGATTTGATATGCTATCGAAGATGGACACCACAGTCGTTAATGCAATTAGCTGTAATTCCACATTGAATATTTTCCCTTCAGAACCACTGGGTCAAATGGAATCAAGCTTGGCAGAGTGTTGCTTCGAAGTTCCTGACTAAGCGTTTTTAGCTTTTGATGTGATTGGAAATCCAAGATGGCCATCAGTTGATATTTCAAAACTCTTCCTGCTAGATCCTATGGGGCTAGTTGAAATAAAACTTGTCATGAATGAGCATTACAAGGTCCTAACCAAAGATTGTTAATTTTGGATCTCTAAGATATCCAAGATGGCTGCAACTTAAGGATATAGCTTAACATCGGACATCAGAACCGCTGTGCCATATGGAATAAAACTTGACACAGATGTTGCTTGGATCTGGAAACCAAGCGATATTAATAGTCAATCGTGATAATATTTACAGTCATTATTAAAATCCACTAGGTACCAACAATGAAAAAATGAACTCACTGGAATAGACGGTAAGTTTTTGTTGATATTGGTAATATTTTGAACTAATATATCATAAATAAAAAACTATAGTTGCCTCAACATAGTCATATTTGTTCCATATATTTTCTTGCTTAAATGTCAATATAAATGCTTTTTTTCTGGTTTAAAATTGTTTAAGACAACAGTTCTTTTTTCCCTTGCAAAATAATGACATCAGTATTGTGTATATGTCCAAATAATTAATAAAACGCAATGATATCCTTTGTGTTTTAAGTACTAAATGGATCCAAAGCAACAACACAATAGGATTACTGTGACTATTCATATACTTACACCAACTGTAACTGAAATAAATTGTAAGATATTTTTTCCTCGTCCTAATCTGTCAAGTGAAACTAAAAACATTCATGACCAGAGTTTTCCTAAATTAGACACATGGACAATTTCAGCAAGTTTTGAAGCACAGCGAGACACTTCATGTACTTCTGGACTGACCGGAAGAAAGCCTTGAAATTCGAAAGTTATGTTGAAAAGCCTTGAAATTAAATGGTATGCTTTAAATCCCTCAGCCCTTACGGACTCATAGTTTTAGTGCTTTCCTACGATTTATCGACTGTGCAATAAACATAACCCGTAACTTCTTTATCCTATGTATAATTAACATACAGTCGCAATAAGGTATTAGCAAAATGCATGTCTTAAGGTAAAAGTTGGTCCCTACCTAGGCTGCAAATAATGTCCATACAGTGCTTATGGTCGATCAATGCTATGTTAGAAAACATTTATCATTTCAAAGTTTAAATTAATTGCAAATCGATTACTTATTATTATATATAATAAGTTCGTTTAAAAACGAACCAAAGACCAAAGATTAACTAACCAACTTTCAAAGGCAATAACCTTATTTCAATAATATCACAATTAGGACGCTATCAATGGTTGGAATGACGCCTTTAATCAATTGATAATTTTTTCTAGATTATATTATGTATTAGGATTATTTGGGAATATTAGTATCAGTACATGACATTTATATTTTGCAAAAAACATATAAAAATGAAATTTATATTTTGCATTTACATACAACAATACTTATGTGGAATAACCCAACCGAAGGAGAAAACAACAATAGCGACTAAAGCAATCGTTTTTCTTTATAAAGAAAAAGACATATATTTTGAACGAACTAGTCTTAGACTGGCATCCGAACATTCGGTTAATGTTACAAAAAATACGACATCGTCGAATTTTTTTATCATTTATTAAGTATATGTTCTCGTAAACTATATAACTACATGTCGAACTAATAAGGAAATCATTGGGATTAGTCTCAGATATTTGATCTTCTCTAAGCAAAAGACTTCACTTCATGTAGTTCAAACATAAATGAAAAAAGTTTTTAAAAAAATGCGAACAATACCAGAAGAAATAAAATATAACAGACCTCGCACACTTTGTTTTAAATGAAAAAAGTATACACAACTTACACCGTAGAAGACTTTGTATAGGCCCACACTTGTTTCTATTTTCCAGTGGATGGTCTTATATGACGTAAGTATGAGAATGATTGGCTTCGTCACCGGACCTCTCGGTAAAATAGTAACTTTGTACGTATTACTGTAGTTGTCTCCGTGTATTCCAATAAAATGAATTTGAAATACAGAGTTGTCATCGTTTGTACAACTGTAAAGTGTGTGGCTATGTTGATACAGAACAGAAGGGTTTCTGTAACCAATGGCTGTTGGAGGATCCTCTCGAATCACGCAGTTATTAAGCTCAGCTTTGAAATAAAGAAACATGTAATAGATAATAAACAATAATCTTGATTTGTTCTAGATGATATGAGGATGCTTTCATAGTGTTTAGTTACTTATAGATTCTTAATAATGTCTCATGCAGTTTTCCACTTTAAGACTCTCAATCGTTATTAAAATATGCAAAGAACACTTAGTTATTCTCTGACTCAGTTAGAAAAACTTATAATGATCATTATTTGATAAATCTTAAACTTTGGTCTTTATAGATTCTTTATACAGTATCATGGCTTGTTCGAAGTATCTAGATACTAAATTTTCTTACACAGATATTTCTATTGCATCAGAGAATATGTTTTTCAAGTGACTTTCTGTAGAATATAAGGTACAGTCTTAAATTTGGTTGGTATCAACATGACATATATATCTGATCTCCTGTATTCTTTTTATATTGCTAAAAATGGTAGGATGTTACACCTCCAATTATTTTGTCGATTCCATAAGCTTAGACAAAGCACAATAATCCCATAAAACTTGTCTATGCATTTAGTTCTAATGGCAGTAATTCTTACCAGTAAACAGCATACGTAAATACGTAATGATTAAGTGTAAAAATAGCAAATATTTGCGACAACATGAAATGAAATATATGAGTCAAAAGAAATAAATATAGAAGGTTTAATTCTCAACGTTAACAACCGTGTCTGTGGGGTAATGGTTAGAGTGCTCGACTGGAATTCGGGAGATAAGGGTTGTAATCCTAGTTGGAGCAAAACAAACCTTTCCAAAATTTGTATTTGCTGCCTCTCTATTGGACACTTACCATTAAAAATACAAAGCAAGGACTGACTGGATAAAATTCAGAATGTACCCCAGTGAGGTGACATGTCTACTGCGGAACTGTTTCTTTAATGAGCTGGCACTATAAAAATCCAGCTCAGCGCGTGCTGGTTTTAGTACAAGTGCAAATGAACATATGCATCGTACAATATGATTTGTTCTTGCCTTAATATAGTTAAAAAATTACTGACATGACGTTAAACTGTATTCCATGGGTAGAAATTAACGCAAAATTTTGTGCTAGACAACAGGACTAGTAGACAAAAAAATCTACTAGTCCTCCCAGAATTCTACTAGCCCAACAAAAGTTGATGGCATTATCAAATAAGTGTTGAAAAAAGACAACCGCGGGTGTCTTCATTCTCGTATAGTATGGAACTTTTTTAATAACATCATTGTAGGCAAGCTGTAGTAAGATGCGCAAAGCAATGTACACCTTGTAAACAAGGTTGAATCTCTTTCAATTTTGCAACTACCTCAAAACAGACTTCTTTCTACTTCGGATTTTGCAAATTCAACACACAGGACAAATTTCGTTCTATCAAGTTCACCATTGTAATGTGATCTAATACAGCCAATAACAGTGTTTTTGCCACGAAACTGAAACTTTCTCTTTCTTTTCTCTAGACCTTACTATGTATTATGCTCAATCTTTTCTTGATCACTTAAATTTTTGTCTTTTCTCAGGTGGTTTTGACCCCTCCACAAATCGCCACTTTTAAATATTGATTTGTTGTCAAGAACTCTACGCGATATATTGATCAATACTTATATCCCCTTCTAAGGTATAATTGAACTTGAGATTGCGATGCAGTTGGCAAATTTCAACTAGCACGACGGAGTACTAGCACTATGTAAACAAGATCCACTAGTCCAAAGCTCATTTTACTAGCCTTGGACTAGCGGACTAGCATTAAATTCGACCCCAGGCCCTGTAATTAATCATTTTAAAACCAATTCACTGATCTCCCCTAAGCCTTTAATCATACTATAATATTTACCACAGCTTTATCCAATTGACCACAGTGCTATCGTATTGTCACCACAGCACTATCCAATATGTATACAATTTTTTGATACACCACTCTACTTATTTCATGCTAAACCAGTGAAAGTTTACTGGTGTTCCGTAAGTATCAGTTGGAACCAGTTAAATCAAAATAGTATCTTTATTTATACCACTTCAATCATCTCCCCTTCTTCAATGTGGAAAATCAGGGGTGCAGGGCTCATGCTACTGAGCGACTGAGGCAAAGATGTCGCTTACCTGCTCGTCACTGCACTTTTCTTGGCAGTCAAAAGTGATATCATGTCGCTCTGGACTTAACAACAGTCGCTCTTGTCGTCGGCGATTTTGTTATGTTTCAGCAACATTTTTCCATTCTAACATAAAGAAATTTCAAGGGAGAGAGAATTTGGTAAAGAGAAGTCAAATGGTTGTAGACTGTATATTCTATCATTAGAACAACGTTAACATTTTCGGTTTTGTGCACACCGTTTATTTTTCCGCCATTTGTTATTTGAGCGTACATCACACAGTTCTGATTTTCGACAAAATAAATTTACTTCTTAAATCTGTAATCAAAATTGTCCTTCATTAATGCTTGACATATTTGTTGCAGTTGACTATTCCCTTCCAAATCGCATGTTAAATTATTGTGTACCAGTACATTCGTCATCCACCATTTGTAATCCAGTAATCTGGTATCTTCTTGTATTTACGAT
>JAOXYI010038249.1:0-13106 GCA_028566495.1 Lithophaga antillarum | reverse complement strand
AATATAAATTTTAAAAAAAGATATTTACAAAATAAATAAGGTGGCGCTTAACTTTTGTCGGAGTGTATATATAGTTCGTAATAGTTGGCGTAACAAGACAGCACCAATACAAAAGAAAAAGGAAACAAAAAGAACTAAAAATAGGACAAATGAACTCACACATACACACACACACACACTCAAATCGGGAGTGAAAACAGGTGCACCTACGATTTAAATGGTTAGGTTTTTTTTTTATCAAAGCCAAAGTTATGATATAACTTTTATAATTTCAGGTACACATTGGGTTCATGAGATTTTATCCATGCTACTTACAGGACAAATAGATTTTAACAAAGGAGGGGATATAAACGATAACAATTTTGAATGCTTATTAGATTTGGAGAATCCAATAGACTTTCCAAAACCTAGACTCTTACATACTCATATGCCATTTAAATATCTTCCCAGAAAACATATCGAAAATGGCTATAAAATTGTACAGCTAAACAGAAATCCAAAGGACCGACACGTGTCTATGTATAATTTCATAATGGGGAAGTCAGGCGTTCCTGATTGGTCATGGTCAGAGTATTTCGAACGTTTTGTGGTTGGTGACGGTAAGTTAAGTAAAGGAAAGACGGAAGCTACCATATAAAAGACAAGAAAATATAACTGTTTTTGTCCTGTGCGTACATTTTTCAGAACTGAAAACCCAACAGATATGACTGGATGTTGCAATTTTCATTTGTCTTTCTAATTAGAAAAGAAGACTACTTCACCGCGCGTTTAAATAACTTGCAAATTCATATTTGTCCAGGGAATTTCCTTTGAACAGCTTTGACGCTTCCTCATTTACCCAGAATCATGAGTATAACAACAAGGAAACAAGGATCGCTAAAAAGTTTTTAAACAAAAGGAAGGCTATATACACACTTCTAACGCTTTGGTCATACGCCATATTTAAACTGTAGGTTTGGTATTTAGACTCTTGTAGTACCAAGCTAAAGTTTTGGCTTGTGTTAAACCGACAAAAACTTAACATTAGTGTCCGATGAAATGCGTAAATTAAAACAAGAGAGGTGGTCAAAAGATATCTGCAAAAAGTAAAAACCATATAGTAAAATGTACATTTGCAGGAAATTGATTATATTTGCTTAATAAACCGGAAATGATATTGACCTGGAAATCAGGTTAAATTCCTTATTTTAATCCGTTGTATTGTTCTATGAAATAATTAATTATGAACAATTTTTCACATAATGAAGTAAAGATTCGTAATATCAGAACTGTTCACACAGTTCACAGGTATCATCTGGTCAAAAAGACGTCCCCGTGACGTTGATTTTGCAAATAGAATCTACGACAACGTCGTTTCAGCATTGTTTTTATGACGTTTTATTGTATTTCCAACGTTGTGTCAACGTAAATACAAATGTATGGTCTTCATGTTCATGTTCAACTAACATTAAAGATTTCATTGAATCAACGATGGAATGAAGTTATCGCTTCGACAGGTCACTTTCTGGTGGGTAAATTGTTGTGAATATTTTTGTAAGAATTATTTCTGTTTCTCTGTCTTAATCTGTATTTTTCAACAAACATTTTTGGTTAATAAATGTTTAGTCTTTTTGAAAATCACTAATACCTTTAATTTCACTTGCATTTATTCCATTCGTAGGCAAAAGATGTATTTAATAAATTTAATGGATACTTTTGTCTATAGAGGATGTGTATGGTGGTTGGTTTCAATATACAAAAGAATGGGAAGACGCCAGAAAATTGTATTCTGATAGCATTTATCCAATACATTATGAATGGCTTTTTAAGGTAAAAAACGTAAATTGTTAACGAATTAAACGGTATTTTTAAATCGCAAATAATGATTAAAAATATCCCAAAAATTGATGTGATGAGTTATAGATTCGAGATGAGAAGATAAGTCCCCAATTTGGAAGCAAAACATGTTTTTAGTTGCTAGAGAAATTAGAAGTACCCCCAGTGCATTAGAACTAAGTCCTTTCATGATTCTGTATATTACAAGGCTAAACCTGTGTGGTTTCACTGGATACTGTTTAGCTTATGTTATTATGTTTTTTTTATGTTTTTGCGTGATAAAATAATGCCTACAATGTTGAAAAATTAGATAATCGTTTTTATACACTACCAACCCCCACCCCCCAACTCCCGCAAACGAATTTTGGGGTATATATGAATCACATTATCCGTCTGTCTGTCCGTTCATCCTGCTTTTTTCGTGTCCGGGCTGTAACTTTGTAATGCTTTGCTGGATTTGAATCATACTTCACACAATTGCTGCCCATGGCCAACGGGTGTGTCATGACCTTGACCCTAGCTCATAGCTATAAATTCAATGTCACAGCAATTAGATATATGAAAACCATAACCGGGCTATATCTTTGTAATGCATTTTGGATTTGAATAAAATTTCATACAATTGTTGCCCACGGCCCAAGGGAATGTCGTAATCTTGACCCTAGGTTATATCTATAAGGTCAAGGTCACAACAGTTAGATATATGAAAATCATGTCCGGGCTATAACTTTGTAATGCCATGTTGGATTTGAATCGAACTTCATACAATTATTCCCCATGGGCCAAAAGTGTGTCATGACCTTGACACAAAGTCATATCTGTAAGATAAAGGTCACAGCAAGTAGATATATGAAAATCATGTACGAGTTACAGTTTTGTAATGCCTGCTTGTATTTAAATCAAACTTTACACAATTACAGAACTCCATCATATGTCATTACTTTGAACCAAGGGCATATCTTTAAGATCAAGGTTAAAACAGGTAAATGTATGGACATCATGTCGGGGACAAATTTTTGTAATTCTTGCTCGGAGTTTAATCCGATTTTAAATAATTGATGCCCATATCCCAGTGTTGTGTCATGACTTTAACCTAAGCTCATATGCTTAAGATTAAGGTAATCAGTGATAGATGTCTAAAAATTGTGTTTGGGTCATATCACTGTTATACTTTACACAATTATGGCCCATTGTCTGAAGTACTGTTATGACTAACCCTAGATCATGTCCTAGGTAAATATCACCATTATTAGGTGAATAAGTAGTATCTGGAACAAAACTGGGATGGATGAAATAAACACAGAAGAATGAAATCTTACATACATGTACATTTGCCCATATCTTATGGGTGTTTTATTACCTTTTAGTTCAGGTATGGAGGATATATTTTCAATATAAACACGATGTCTATTCCATAATGTATTCAGTGGTTGGAAACATTAAGTACATGTGCTGGGGGTATTAGTCCCGCTTGGCGGACAGTTCTTGTTTTAATTATTTATTAAGTAATTGTCGTTTCTGTGATGTATGCTGATCATAAGGCTCATCAAAATAACATCAACTATATTACTATAAAAAATTATCAAACAGGGAAAAGCATAAAGATCAACACCATTATAGTGTTTGTGAACTTTCCGGAAATTTTCATATTGCGTGAATTTTCTTACTTTTTTCTGTATAAAATCTGTTAATAAAATTATAATAGGTCCTATAAGATTCTTACATGACACTTCCATATCACGTACTGTCTAGAGCTATATCTCGGAGGATGTAATCGACCAAAGCCTAATATAGACGTAATGGGGGGAAATATCGTACATATATATATATATCTTTTCGATAAATTTAATTATTTCCAAGTGATTTGGATAGTCCTGTCCGTATTGCTTAATACAATCATCTGTGTAAGTCTACAATAAAAGACAAGATTTTCAGTTGACATCTGTTTGATGTAGTAAGGTATCTGAAATGCAACGTTGAGCAATTACGTAATTACGAATTAAGTGCATTTAATACATTAAAAATCTTTTTTTTGTTCACTTAATCTTAAATTAAATACTTCATTCCCTTGTATTTTTCCAGGATCCAATAGGTACGGTTAGGGATCTAGCAAAGTTTTTAAAGATTCCACATACAGAAGATTTCATAAGGAAAGTGGTAGAGAAATGCAGATTTGACAGTTTGAAGGAAAACAAAATAGATGCGTCAAGATGTATACATCCAGAGGGAAAATCTACTTTATTTCGTCAAGGTAAGAGAAATTATATTTACAGACAAGAATCTGTGTAAATGTAACAATGATATTCATATTACTGGTGTGTTCTCATTTACATATACATATTTTTACAAAGAAGGATTGAGGAGAACATATTTAATTTTGATTACTTTTGGTAATTTTGGACAGATCATGAGAATCATTTCGATTTGACAGTGTCTGGTAGTCCGTATTGTTGAATGCAGTAAGTCAAAAGGAAAAACATGAAAATACGCATAAGTTCGTCCTTAAAAGAAAAACTGTTATTTATTGTTGTTTTGACTTCCATAGTCCATATATCAATCACTAAATCACATGTTGGTGGAAAAAGTAAAAAACAGTACTGTGAGGTAAACTTTATAAATGGGTACATCCGTCCCCTTCTTAAGTGGGTAATATATTAATTTTATTGATAAAAAATAATGCCTAACATTTATTTACTAGATAGGAAATCTGAATATGAAGGAGGAGAATCACGTCTTCATCTTGCGTCCGCTTTCATGTACCTTTGTACTTATCTCCATTGTTAACGCCGTCCGATCTGAATTGAAGTTAAATATAGTTTTCCATTAGAATATCAAATATATGTCAAATATATGCCGCTCGACACAAAATGAAGCTTTCTACCTCATTCTCTCACCAGAAATTTTTCAGATCGTGGCTCGCAGCATATATTTTACGATGTATGTTTGAAGAATAATATATACTTGTTGCATTTCCCTATCCCCATCTCAAGCAGCTCTGATGAATGTAAGAAGCGAAATATTTTATTTTTAGCAGTTTCACGTCATAATGTTTGACCTGAACTTATTAAGTTATTTCCGCTACAACAAACTTAGATATAAAGCCTTAATTTTAGGCTTTTAAATGGTGTCAAAATATTATCTGTTATTCTTTTGCAATTTAATTATTGTCAAATACCACTTTCCAGCTCCCAGCTGATGTTTGACGATATCGCTACGACGAAAGCGAGATAAATGTACATATTAGTGCTACCGAAAGGAAATAAGTTATCAAAATTCGCATTTCATAATACATAATATCGAAACATGCATTTGTCACTTGTAGTGAAATCACTCGAGGCTTTTCACGCTATTAAGTAAGCATATGTATAATGACTTGAGACATTTAATATGATAGAAATTAATCAAATACCAAATAGTAAATCTTTATTTTAGGGAAAATAAACGATTGGAAAAACTGGTTTACACTAGCTCAAAATGAACGGTTTGATGAGCTATACAGGAAGGAAATGAAAGGATATGATACTGAATTTTAATAGAAGTCATATCATAAAATTAGAAAAAGGAAAACATCAACCGATGCGAACACCATGCACCCATAAAGTCTACTGTAAAAGATATTTTGGTATTGGAAAAGACTCTTTGATATTAAAACAAGCGTCACCTGAGAGTACAAACAGCCTTTTTGTTTTAGTTTTCTTAAATTTACCTGTATAAATTAGCTTATACATATAGATAATTATTACAGCATCTTTTGCGGAATAGTAATGTATTTTTACACTAGGAAATATCTAGAAATGAAATAAATATTCTTTATTTCTAAATTTGGTCCCATCGGGCAATGTGCGATAACGCAAATAAACTGGGACTTCTTTTCTTAATTTCTATTAAAAGAGGCTTGAAACGGAAACAAAGCTTCTTGTTTTTCTTTTAAAATAACCATTATATCGTGGAATGTTTGTCATTAAGTTATTAATAGGTATATTTTATTCCTTTTACAAATCTGTCTGTAAGTTTCCCCATTGTTATGCATTATATAGTTCCAAAATAAAAATACAACTGAAATTTTAAGTTACTCTTACCGCTTTAAGTTATATCGGATTATTCATTTAAAAAACCTCAAGCAAGCTTAATAGGTTGCAAAAATAGTATTTCCTTGTCAAGTGAAACTAATAAGGTGTTTGGCTAGAGTTCTCCCGATGAAATATATGTACAATTTTAATAGATAATAATGTACCGAGTCATACACTTTGAATTGATCATCTGAAGGGAAGGAAGGCATTTCAGAATTTAGTATTTATATATTTTTGGACGTTAGAGGGTTTGTAACTTAGATAAAGATTTCATGTCTGTATATATGTATAGGATAAAGGATGAAGATAAGTATTTTTGTTTATTGAACAGCCGAGAAATCGAAGGGTAATTTTGAAACCCTGAGCTATTAGGGCGAAGGTTTTTTTTTAAACAAGCCGTTCTATTTAAAAGGCTGTTTAATGAACATAAATATCTAGATGAATTTATTCTGACCAAGTTACAAACCATAAAAATTCTTAAAAATATAAAAATGCTACATTTGAAATGTCTTTCTTCCATTCAGTAGATCAATCAAAAGTAATGTTCAAAAGACTCTGTCCATTATCACCTACCGCAATTTTCCATTGTATTGTAATCAGGAAAAGTCTAGCCAAAAAGCTACTGTAATTAGTTTCACATTAATTACTTGGGTCGAAAAAATTCTTTTGCAGTGAATTTGGCGGACCAGATGTTTTTAAAGCAGGCCAGAGTTACTTACAGCAGGTCAGAATAACATAAAGTGCCTGCTACATTGATATTGTGGAATCATCCAGTACAAAACACATTGAATAACAATGGTAAACACATAAATAGGTTTGTAAGTTCAATAAACAGCCTTTAAACCAAAGGGCATGATTAAAAACCCTTCATCTTTAAGGGCTCAGGGTTCGGAACTACCTTTCGATTTCTCGGCTTTTCAGTGAACTTGAATATCCATCTTCAGTCTTTATCCTTTACTTATTGATAGCCATGCTTCATTCATTCCTGGTATAAACAAACTAGTTCTGAATTTCGATAATCACTTTATCACACAATATAGATCTGTTTTTCGAATTTAAATTAGGATAAAAACTGGTGTTCATTTGCAAATTTTGTCAAATAATTTTCATCAAGTCATATTTCTTAAAAGCTGTAACGTTTACCCCACTATAGGGCCTCCTGAAATACAGCTTTTGTCCAGCATACTCCATATATTAGAACCCTCGCATGATATTATGTAACCGTCACCATATCCGTTACAATGGATGAATTTATGGATATTTTGTGGCCATGAGAAATAAACATCACCAGTTACTCCAAGGCATGGATTGCCAATGTCTTTGACTGGCTTTTTATTATTGTCAGTGTCTAGAAGGTATTTGTTTACGCAACTTTGGATCAGTTGATTCCAAACCTTATTCGTTCTACATGTTTCTAATCTTCCTGTACCGCCACTTCCGCAATGATAGAAAGTATTTTCTTGGCATCCTGGAAAATAGTCTCCGGCATTCGATCCTGTACACGGATTTTGAGCACAAGATGAGGTTGCTTTTGTAGAAGAGAATAAAAGATGCCTGGATGTAGATGTCAGCCCGGATGTAGGCATTGTAGATGTCGGCTCGGTTTTGGGCATTGTAGATGTCGACCCAGATGTAGGCATTGTGGATGTCGACCCAGATGTAGGTAATGTCGGTCCGGGTGTAGGCATTGTAGACGTCAGTCCCGTTGGTGACGTTATTGGTAGTGTTGCATATTTACACGATGACAAGCAAAGTTTAGACTGTATGCAGAATACCTCGTTGGCTGGACACTGAACTACCAGAAGTTCCTTTTTAATATCACACATCAAATATTTAGTATTGTCAGTTGGATGCGGAGCTATTGTCAGTCCAGTTGTACATACATTTGGAAGTGGTAATTCTGAAAAAGACAACTTTTTATACTGTAACTAGCAACTACTTTTTTATTTCACCACAGACGAGAAAAGCTGAAAAAGTATTCTATATAATTATTCTTCAACAAATCTAATCTGATCGAACATGATAAGAGCGTTCAATTTCTATAATCTATGATAAATGTTGTTCTTAGTATTCGTAGCAATTAATAACCGCTATGAATATATATTTAGAAAAACGAAATTATTAAATTCTGTTTCTGAATCTTGACTGTGGATGCTTGCTGCTATTTCTTTTACTAGGACATACAAATTTACAGTTCCTTAGCAGAGCCATGATAAATCTAACCGTTACTATGGAAAGAATAATAAATGTGATAATTTTATTTTATTTGGCTCTTGTAGTAGACGCGTAAACGAAGAGACGTAAAGTGCAAAAAAATGCATTTCATTCTAACGTCACAAAGTTACAGTTGATTGAAAATGTAACGGAGTTCATACGTTGATCTTTATTCATTATTATTTTATTTACTTTACTTTATTTTATTTTATTTAGAAATTAAGCATATACGTAAACCAACTTCATATTTCACAATTTAAATTGTCACGAAATTGTACTACTAGTACCGTTTATTACATTTCATATTGTTTTAACAATATTTTTCACACATAAATCTTCTTGAAAAATGGTAAAAAAAACATAAAATTGAAACATATTCACTATTTTGTTTGTTTTTACCCTATGGAATACCATAAATATGAAAACAGATCCTTAAAAATTATACTTGAGTTGGTAATGTTTCAGTTTTATATCTGAAATTTTTATACATTTTTATAACAATCATTAATTTGTTTCATTATTATGGCCAATAAGACCACTACAGAGCATGGATCAACGTTTGAATAGATTACATCGTCATGTAATAAAGTTTGTAAACACAACCCGTCTTACAAGAAACAGAAGTAAACATTTTCAAACCAATAAGATTATTCCTACCTGGTTTCAAAAATTGGCTATGTTGAATATCCTTCGAGGTGCAGGTTCGAACGATGCCAGCTTCAATACATAGTATCTTGACCACTGTATGAATAGAACTGTGTATTATTAAAAATATCACCACAAAATAATGTGCATCAAAAATATTGTATTGATTGGTTTTGAATCTTTATTCGCCGTAATGCTTTAATAAAAGTTAATATTTAAGTACAATAATTAACATTTCAATACTGATTTAACGAAAACAGATCGGTCATATCGATCATTCAGGTAGTTAGTTTACTGCAGTGCTGTCAAAATTATGACATCAAAAACCACATGTAAACCATCAATCGAAACGTCAGTTTGCCTTGAGGTCATTCGCGTTCATGTGTATTACAAACGCGCTAATTTTAGTTTCTATTTGTAAACTTCCGATTTTTTGCGAAAAAAAATCCTGCTTCCCTTGCATACGTGGTGTATGTATTGCAGCGAATACAGTATTGTAGAGCTTGTTCTAGGTATGAAGATTTCTTAACAATAAGTTGCCCTTGTCTAGTAAACTACTCAACCGAGTTTATCAAATAGAATGAAAAGAATACCGAAGTTCACAAGTCACGTATCCATAGGATCAGACAAGATTGTTATCAACAAAGGATCAAACACAAACCCAAACGTAGAAGTAGAACACAGACACAACACTGACAACTAAAGTTAGGACGATACGAACTCCCATGAAAAAACGGGAGTGACATCAGGTGCTCTAGTAGGGTAAATATTCCTGCTTCACAAGCTTTAAACTGGAGTCATCACTTTGCCATAACGAATTAGTTGATCCATACGTGTCTCAGTTGGTTGCAGACATGTTTTCGGCGCCATAGATTCCTTTTTTGTTTCACTCACTGTTACTTGTGTGCAGACTTTAGGAATTATGACTTCACGATGGGTTGTGCATTCAGATCAGGAGACGCTTGCTTACCCCATCGCTTACCCTATCCATGTAAACGTTCTCAATCCTGGCTTTGTATGGGAGTTCGTATTGTCCTTTCTTTAGTTCTTACTATATCGTTTTCTCTTCTGTTTATATTGGTGTTGTCGGATTATGATTGTTGTTATAAATCATTCTTATCCTGCAGTCATCTTGTAAAACTAACCTGTTTTGTTTTCGGAGGCTTTGTTAGGGGTAACCCCATATGGTGTATGTCAGAAAAAGTAATCGCCGCTATATGATATATTTAAAAAAGTATTTTCACCCATTCTTTCATTTAGGTGCAAAATATGTAAAAAAAAAATTCAGATGCCTGTATGCAGTATGTAAAACAATACAAATGTAATTGGATTATATGGCATACGTAAAAATATAATATGACGTATGTTAAAAAGAAAAAGCCTCCTTTTTAAAGTACACTGTTCAGGGAATAACACTCTGGTATGTATATATGATATTAAATAATATATACCTCCACAGCCAATTTTTGCAATATCTGACTTCACGGTTTCCAAGGCTTTAACATTATTTACAACAAATAAATGCTTTTCGTCCGATGCAATAGTACTGAGTTCTTTGGGATCAATATTTTGTCCTATTCCTACAGCCAGGATCCGAATACCATCACTGTGCAATTTCTGAGATGCAGAGATAGTTTCTACGCTATCTGACGATGAACCAGTGGTAAGTACAATGACCATTTGCAGTGCAGTTTCCCTTCCCCCATGAATGCTTGTAAAACTATTGTCATGTACAAATCTGAAATATTATATCGAACTTTGTAGCTTTAAGTATACATCTATTTCATGCATGATTATGATGCATTTTGGCAGTGCATCTCTGAACAACACTGTTACATCGGAGGATAAACATTATTGTCTTGTAATGTAATTTATCTGAAAGTTATTGAAGGAAGTTTTTCTATTGATGGATAGGGTTCCACCTCCTCAAATTTAAAATCTGTTTTGCTGTCTATCTTCACAGTTACAGTTGTCTTTAACAGAACAATTAAATTTTATTTAATATATAATGAGGTACTTCCAAAAGAAAGTATCTCTCAAGCCTTTCTTCAATCAATTGTGTTCGGGTCATTTTCTTTTATTTGTTGGTTTACGGAATCGATCCACCTATTTTTTGCAAATCAAAAAAAAAGTGAATAAATAAAATAAAATTACTTTTCCAGACTTTTTTGTTATTTACCCTGACCTTAAATTTTGTTTCAAACCATAAACAAATATACATGTTATTACAAAACCTATTTTTTAGTCAAAACATAACATTTTTAGACAAGTATTTTCACTTTTTCTTATTTAATGTTTTGCAGTAATAATAATGTTTCAGATACTAGATTTGAACCTATCACCTTGATTTAATTTTATATTAGATAACACAGTCATGTTATTGCATATATCATTGATGGAATTTAATTTTAGTTTTATTTTGACCTCCGAACTTAATATTTTCACAGAGAATTCCGTAAACCAACAAATTAAAAAAAATTTCTCATTCTTATTTATTGTTAATGTGAATAAGAGTAAAACACCTACAGTTTTATAGATTAGAGCAAAAAAGGGCAAAAGTTAATACCTTCTATCTAATAGCAACAAACTCAACAGAAATGAAAACATCTACACTAAACCAATGAGACTACGATTCAGGCTTGGGACACTCGCTCATAGTGATTGAATTAAACTGCTTTCACGAAATTTCGATAATTTAGGTAAGAGTTCCAGGGTACAAGACGCAAAATGACAAGCAATAAAAACCAGCACTAACCAACATCAATTCAGAGACAATAGACTAGAAGAAGAAGAAGTAAACATACGTTAAAAATTTAAAAAACGATGAACAAGAATATTAAATTCTAGACAGGGAAGAGCTGTAACTAGGTAACTAGTTTAGTTGGTCTACCTCCTACTGATCACAAAAACATGCTTTAACTCTGTTTCAACATCCCTACAATGTTGAACGCGGCCACATCATAATTATTCAACAAATATAAAGGCGGTCTGAAAATCCCGGTAATAGGATTAAAATAAAGTCAAAGAAGTCATCTGAATTACTTATAAATAGTATTGTAAATTTAACATTTATATTATATCGTATCTGTAACTTCCAGCATTTGGTTGGAAAAGTATATCTTTAGATAAGTGCGAAAGAACCCTGGTTTGCACTTAGAATTACAAAAATGCTCAAATTACTCTTTAAATCTGAAGTTTTGTGGTACAGTAATTGTTACCACCATATTAATCCTGAAATTTGCATAAGAGTCAACGTAAGCGTAATTCAAAACAAAAACATAATTTTCCTGATTACCACTGAAATTAGTACATGTAAATCATACTTAAGTGCGCTTCCAGTATTTCTATTTCCATGTTGTCTTTGTACATGGCTTATTGCTTGAAGGAGATCTTTTTGTGTCGTATAATCATTCAACCAAAACTGGGTTTTATAGGTGTCGGCATATGTTACAATGCTGACTTGCATATTGTCTGGACCAATCGTAAATCGATTGACAAAATGAGTCGCAAAGCCTATCATGGAATGGAATTCATCGTCTGAGACAGCTGAAGAGGAGTCTATAACGAATACCACATCTGCTGTTTGATTATTACAACCTGGAATCAGAGTTATTTATAAATATACAATGTATTTAATTTGTCAATACGAAGTTATTTATAAGCATAATGATAATGTATAGCATAGTACAATCAGCGCATATGCGGTTAATTGCTTGGCGGTAGTTGGTACTAGCATGATAGATTGATTCAAGGAATGGGCAATTTCAATTTCAGGAATTTTTCAACAATATCGTTTTGTCCAGCTTTTACTGGGGAGGAAGCGGGAGTATCCGGCGACCGCCCCGGCCCTTCCACGGGAAAACTGGCAATCCTTGCCGATTAAGGTTGCGCACCTCGCCTCGAGAAAGGCTAGAACTTACACCCCCAGTGCTGACCCGCCGGTATTGTATAGTAAATACGAATAGCTACCTAGACCACATGGTCACCACGGCTCCGGCACTAATATATTTTAACTAACTTTATTACCCTTTGTGGTTCCTTGAGTATTGGATGCCTGAAACTCAAAGGTTAATGTTCTAAGGCTTTCCAACCCTACAACCAGACCAGGATTAAATAACCTTGAACAATCAACAAGTCTTTTCTACGGAAGCCGAATAGGACTAACAAAAAGTAAAAATACATGTCAAAATTTCGACTTTACAACTCGAAATTTCGTATTCATAACTCGAAATTTTGACTTTACAACTCGAAATTTCGACTTCACAACTCGAAATTTCTACTTCAAAACTCGAAATAACGTCTTTTCTACATAATATAAAACGTTCTGTTTAACACTACAGACAGTCTGGCATTGTGAAATCG
>JAOXYI010038140.1:0-13106 GCA_028566495.1 Lithophaga antillarum | reverse complement strand
GGCAAGAAAATTATATTGAAATTAGTTTTGAGTATTTATAATTTCAATATAATTTTCTTGCCCTCAGGTAAAATTTAAAGATAGATTCCTATGAAAGGTATGCTTTATTTTTAGGTCAGGGGATTTTATTTGACATCCGGGTGGGAATTTCCGACTGTGGAAATACCCGATCAATAATTAAAAAAAAAAGAAAGCACTTTGTCTATTTTATGCGTAATGCATAAAAATTAAAGGCGAATGCTGGAAGCACGCGTTAACAATGTCAGAAACTATCATATTCTCTACATACAGAACGTCTGGTTTCAAAGACGTATACACAGGTAAGAGGGAACAAAAAGGGATTACGACTCTCTTTCTCTATAATTTCTTGTATGTTAACATTTCAGTTGTCACACTATTTATTTCTTTGTATTACTTAATTATTTACGATCATTCTGTTTTCATGCCATTGCAGTTGCTAGTACATTTTGTATATTAACTCGAACTTGATATCCTTTTGGCTAAAACAAAACAAAACTAAAAGCTGTCCGCCATTTTAGTTAACTGTTGAATATCACAGATATCACCATGTAGAATCAGACGAGAATAGGGAATTATTACATTAAACACTTTCTCAAGCTTTGCAAGGTAAGAAAGCATGTAAATGATCCATGAAAAAGTGAAAAACAATACAAAATGTGTAAGTAACTATCGACACAGATACTTTCAGAGCATTGTAGACTAAAAACTAGATATTTTAGAACATACATTGAACGTTGTTGATCAAGATTGTTACAGAGTAATTTTTTGCTGACCTGACCACAGGTCATGTGCACTTTTTCCATCACTTGGCATCTTTCCGTCAGATAACTTTAAACATTTCAATCTTCTTCTTCAGAACCACTGAGCTAAACGAAATCATACTTGGCAGAAATATTACTTGGGAAGTCATGACAAAGTGTGTTACTTTGCAAGATGGTTGGAAATCCCAGATGGGTGCCACGAGTCAAAATAGGCTCTGATTAGCTGAAATTTCAAAGATCTTGTCAGAAACTACAGGCTCGATAAAATTGAAACTTCTCGCGGATGTTCCTGGCAATCCGTATTAAATGTTGTTACTTTCTGGGCCTGTCGAAAATCCAAGATGGCTGCCTGCGAGGAACATAGTTTAACATAGAATCCTACGGAAAATGCATTAAAACATCTTATTCTTGGGAACCAACAAGCCAGATGGAAACAAACATGACAGAAATGTTCTTTGAAAGGTCATGACAAAGAGTTCTTCGTTTTAAGGGCAGTTAGAAATCCAAGTTGGCCGTCACAGGCCATAATGGGCTCTGATTGGCTCATATTTTCAAAAATCTTCATGTTAGGAACTATAGGGCCGAAACGAAACTGTTCATTAATGGTCCCTGCAAGGTCTTGACGAAGATATTGTTTCATTTTGAACTGATCGAAAATCAAAGATGGCCTACTGGGGTACATAGTTTAACATAGAGCCCTATGGGAAGATATACTGAAAAAGTATTTTTCAGAACCACTCTACCAATTGAAATCAAACTTCACAACAACTGTGCCATTTAGAGTGAATTTGGCAGTATTGTTGCTTGTAAGGTGATAATCAAGAGTTGTTACGTTTTGGTGTGCTTGGAAATCCAAGGGCGGCCAAAATGGACTTTGATTGTCTATAATTTAAAAGATCTTTATTTTAGAAGCTATAGGGCTGATGGAAATTTAACTTGTCTTGAATGATTCTTGCAAGATTTTGACCAAGCTTGTTATTAGCTCATACTTTCAGAAATAACTAGAACTATACAAGTCTTGGAGTTAAAAATATCATGACAAGTTATACAAATAACAAATACGTATACTTATAACCACTGCATGGTTCCTTATATTGAGAAAAAATTGAAAATGTTTGCGTTTATGTTTCAGGTAAGGTAACCATTAGATGGTTCCTTCTGTTGGGCAAATTGAAATTTAGATAACAATTAAACCAGGTGAGCGATATAGGCTGTAGAAAGAATATAGTTCAGTGTATCGCCGTTGTTTGATTTTATTTCATTGATATGTTTCATTTTATTGGGATATTTCCAGATCTTATTTCCGTTATATTAATCACAATCTTACTTTGCTTTGGATTCTGATTTTAATCCGAACATTTTCATGAATATTTTATTCCCTACTATAATTTTCTTTGTTATCCTGTAATCTTTCTATAAAACAATTTTTCCAATTGGAAAAATGGATTGCAAAGAAACCAACCATACAAATTAACCATAAACTCACTATAGAAAATGACATTTTAATAGAAATACGACAACTTAAAGTTTCATAAACTATAATATGGAGTATCAGTTCCCAGCTCTTTGTTCTGAAGTTAACAATAAATAAGTGCTGTCACATATTTGTTATTTGTATAAGCAAATTATCATTATTAGTGTTCTAATTCACTTAGTAAACATCACGTAAGCTTCAAGGAGAGGTTGAGCTGACATAAATATACTACACCAAGAAACAAATTCATAAGGATTAGAACTGATGTCATTTTCCGAATTTACAAACTGCTCGCTGAAAGTTAATTTAAGGCAGATTTCTAACTACAAGTCTGTTAAATTAATCATTATACCCCGGCCTAGTAAGGCGGGGGTATATAGGAATCTTCTCGTCCGTCTGTACACTGATTCACTCGATCATTCTTTGGGATAGAATAGTTCTTGGGAGATTGCGTTTCAGAGTTTTAGTTTAAATTTTCCATAATGGCTGCGGTTACCGTGGAAACTAAAAGAAGTAAAATGTGCAAAAATACTGATTTCATGTAAATCCACCAAACTTATCTTTATAAAACGTCAGAGAATATTCCTAAGGATGTCTAGCTGTGCATTAAGGCTGTGTTTGGATATAACAAATTCAATACAGCTATTGTTACCAAAATAATACAAATTTAAAAGATGCTAGGAGGTAGGGATTTCTTCCTGTAATCGAAAGATCATCTGATTCTGGTTTTAATTTGTAATTTGAAACGCTGATAAACAAGACAAAAAAAATCGGAGACAGCATACAGTTATTTTCATCCTTGTAATCACTCTGCTGCTTTTGTGATGCTTGAAATATTTAAGCATAGGTATTAATGAAATTCATTCAATATCTTAAAAGATCTTTACATCTTTATGACCTCGTGGTATTGTAATATCGTTTTATTGTCTACTGTATACATTGTTGGCAAAAAGAGACTTTATTTTGAATATTTAAGAAGATTTAATTTAAAAATCTAAATATAGTCATGTATATAAGCTTCAATGGTCATCCATTCCCATATTTGTTTTTCTAATAACATGTCCTATTCAACAGACTAATCCCTCTCTATCATTCTATAGGAAGTAATATAGGGCAATACGACGGGTGTCACTTGTGAAGCAGGACATGCTTACCCTTCCAGAGCACCTGATGTCACTCCTGGTTTTTATAGGAGTTCGTATTGTCTTAGCTTTAGTGTTTAGTGTTGTGTCTGTGTTTTATTTTCACGTTTGTGTTTGTGTTTGATCCTTTGTTGATAACAGTCTTGTCTGGTCATATGGATATGTGACATGAGCTTCAGTATTCTTCTCATTCTATTTACTTATGAACGTCGGTATTCTTCTAATTCTATTTACCCCTGGGAGTATTTCGTCACATAAAAGTATGTGAACATATGAATAATTAAAAAAAGGCTTTTATGCTTCCAAAAATTCAAAATAATTTTGTATAATATTCCGTTCAAAATATCTGCAAGGTCCTTTAAAGATACACTTGGGTAGATATTTATTAAACATATGAAAAGTTGTACGATCTGATAAACTATAAAAAGAAATAACATATACAACAAATGTACTTTACTACTCTGTTTATATGCTTTGTTGCACAATTTCTATCGCATATTTAAACTAATAAATATTTTTATAAAGGTTTGTAAACATATACAACAAAATAACTAATAGAGAAATAGAGGTCAGAAAGACGTACAGAAATAAATACGGATTGGGCGTTTCATGTCGTACATGTCAGTATTTGTTTATGTACCTAAATTTTTGTTTCCCCGAACTGATTTTCAAAAGATAGAAAGAAGAGAAAAAAAAATACATGTATAATAAATTAAGTCAAATTATTTATATATACGATTCTGGCTCGTAGTGTTTCTGCAGGCTAAGAGGTAAAAATTGGTATTTTTCTCTAGAATTGATTAAAAGTAAGGTAACGTTGTAATATATAAAGTAGTATTTTTTCAATTAAAAAACGGGAAATTCAAGATAACTTTTAAACCGTCAAAGATAGACGAAAAATTTGTTTGTCCAGTATCATGGGACCATTTTAACTTTTAATCGATATGCATTAAAACTGCACAGAGGTGAAAATTTCTCCCCAAAAGTTCATTAGGTATAAAGCGTCTGAACTATGTTTACGTACAAAATCTCACAGTCAGTGAAGATAGACAATAGATTCTTCTCAAGTGGAGGACAGTCAAATAAAAGATTAAAATGGTCAAACAATACGAACCTTTTGACGAGGAAAGGAGTTGACAATAGACGTATTGCGTGCCTGTTTCACGCAAGTCACCAAAGCCATTCAGAAATTGGAAATAGAAAATTTTCGCTGATTATTAGCGGTAAAATTATAATTTATCCTACATGTACGCAGTTTTTACCACAAAGGTTTGGTACTGAATTATTATATTTCGGTTTGGGTTTGGTCACCAGAATCTGAACAGCTTCTTTACTGACGAATTCCCCCCTCCCTCGGTGGAGGGAGGGGATAACTTCCTATGTAAAGGTGTATACGGATGTGCGAAATTTTGGTCTACTTTTTGGGCTGAATTATATAAACATGGATATACATTTTAAACTTAATATTCTGAATTTTTTAGTAAAATCGCATTTGCAAATGTGATATAACAACATTTATATAAATACGGATCACATTTTTCAGTTATCTCGTACATAAATATTGGTCCAGTTTTCAAGGCTCCAGTGGCACACCCCTACCCAAAACTTCAAGTAGTTATCCCATCGGGAATTTCCGCTATCTGACAAGGCTAAAAAGATATATAGATTTTACCGTTTCCTAATTGAAATATTCTTACTTTAAATTAATTGCACTGTACTATAAAAATACATTTCTTTTTGTAAATGAAAATAACTTTTAAAGTCAATTAAGCCTTTATTTAGCAATAGGCAGCCGAAAACGACCTACCTTTAAAGCTGACTAGACGTAAGCTATGGACCCTTTCACGATAACTGCGGTCCTATATTTTTGGACCAATATAGCACCATTTCCCGGAAAAATTTTTACGTCATAGTTGCAAGTGATTGTTCTTTAACGTCATTTTGCGGGAACATCTAATTTTGCGATCCATAAATGCAGGACCGCAGTTGTCGTGAAGAATCTGTTGTAAGTGATATTATTCGTAATACATTTATTGAGGTGGGTGGTAATAATTTATAAGATAAAAAACCGTTTCATGTATACAAATAAACCTTTTCAAGGTTAGTTTGTATTTGTCCCCAGGTGAAACGTCATAAACAAAGTTTACTGTGACGTCAAAATTACCATAACGAACGTCCCGGGCAACTTTGACGTCACAGTAAACTTTGACTATGACGTTTCGCCTGGGGGCAAATCCCAGATGGCGCTGGACTAACCTTGAAAAGGTCTATTAAAGGCCAAAAAGGAGCCATATTGCTACGCTGATGTCTTGTATCATAAAACTTGTTCCTAAAAAATAATATGACATACAACACCAATAACAAGAAAAAGATCTTTATTTAATAGATGAGAAGTTTTAGTAGAAATAC
This sequence comes from Lithophaga antillarum, assembly GCA_028566495.1. Classification (NCBI taxonomy): domain Eukaryota; kingdom Metazoa; phylum Mollusca; class Bivalvia; order Mytilida; family Mytilidae; genus Lithophaga; species Lithophaga antillarum. The sequence goes on along the minus strand of JAOXYI010038140.1, from coordinate 7,299 downwards.
TCTAGAAAAAAAAATAAAGTGTGGTTTTTCGATAAACCTTTTATTAGTGTAGCGCCATCTTGAATTTGCCGCCAGGCAAAACGTCATAGACAAAGTTTACTGTGACGTCACAATTGCCAAAACGAACGTCACAGTAAACATGCACTTTGACGTTTCGTCTGGAGCAAATCCAAGATGGGGCTGGACTAACCTAGAGAAGGTCTAGTAAAATGTAGTCCTATAACGCAATAAACAGAAAACTGACTTAATTTATACTATAAAAAAGCGTATATTTGCCTTTCAGAGGTATGAAGTAGGCTGGCAGAAGAATGAAGGAAATGGCGCAGAATTCATGATGTTTCATTCATTATTCATCTTGGTATGTTGCAAGTTTTGATGTACTTTTCCGTCTGTAGGAAATCGGAAATACTAGATCATTATTAAAAAGTAATGAGAAGACCAATCATGACGTACATCATAGCATTTGTTTATAAAGAAATTCAATCCATGTTTGTCATATAAGAGTTTAGTTCTGCAAGAATTTTTTTTTTTATCTGAAATTAAATTTATTATGTCTAAAGCAGTAATAACCTACTTTTGATTAAGGTCAAGTAGCAGTAATGGAAAGTATCCTACAGAGTCCTGTATTTTTGCATGAAAGTAGAGTTTTCAATCCTCTGTCAGAATAACCAAAGAAAAATGGGGGTATCCAGGCTTGTTTTTCTCTAACAGGGGTTCAAAGTACTGTAAAATTTAGGCATCTTACAGAGGATTTATAGGGGAAATATTTTTCTTTACCTAAAATATCTTTTTATGTTCTAAAATGCAATAGAAATTTATCCTACAAATTTTCGAAAAACTAATATCTTAAAGTAGGGATTATGACCTTTAAGAAAATATAAAAATATGTGGGGGTTACCAGGTGAATTGTTTAACAATAAATCTTTGAACTGTAAAACTACTCTCATTTTTGTATGAAATGATTCAAAAGTACGCCAAAAGGAAAGCGACGTCATAGAAACGACGACGTCACAATACAAAGGGAAGTCATTGTCATGCTATTTTCGCGCAATCCACCAGATGGCGTTAAATTACTGATACTTGACCTTAAGTAGTAACATTTTGTGTTGCTTCACTTTATTTAAAAAATATGCCATGCCGTTTATATTAAGGCTTTTTGTTATCATTTAATGCCCACCTTTACATTCAATTAATTTCTTGTGTAGCCTTTTCATCTCCCGTGTTCTGTTGTTTAAAATTGTAAATGTTCTACATTTATATTGTACATAAATTTTAATTTATTTGAGAGATGGTCCTAGGTTTTTTTAAAATTACTTATTACATAGTGTTTAAAATTTTGTTGTTTTGTTCAAAAATACTAGATAAGTCTTGTCATTTATACTTTCAAATATTCCCGTTAAAAATTTTGTTTCCAGTTGTTAGTTGATGTGCATTCTTTTACTTTGTGAAATAAAAATGATTATGGTATTTATAAATGATGTCATATGAATTCATTTTGAATTAATTTCAGTAAATGTGTCATGAAATGATAGACAGATATATTGTACTTAAGGATTTCTTGCTGTTGATTTTAGTTTCTCCTTCAAATTCGGTGATTACGATCAGTTATGTTTTAGATTCTAGGCGTGTGTGTCGCATACGATCTAAAATGTCCAGAGTCATCCCAGTGGTCCGTGAGAGCTAAAGCACTGTGCCCTGATCCGTCAAAGTATTACTGTCTCCTGGATGATCTGATAGTAGAATATTCAGAAAATTGCGATAAAGCTGATTTGGAGGCACCAGGTAAAGAATGCACCTTAAGAATGTTAAAATATAGATGAAGGCATTTAGTACAGCAGAAATGCTCATTCACCGACTTAACGTTATGGTATGACGAAAATGGAGTTGTTTTTATTTTTGAACTATATTGTGGCAACATGTCTTAGTAGTTTTCCTGTAAGGATAACTGATTACCAATTAAGCTTATAATGGAGTAGGTGTGACAAGGTTACAAGAATCTGAAATACGAAAAGAAACAATTTCTACCATCATATTACTGTTTATTCTGTTCTAAGTTCATAGAACACGACTTGAAAATAGAATTCTGGCCCACTGTTTTAGAAAGACGGACCAGAACCTTCTTTTTTTAATTTCGCTATAGGTATTTTAAAAAAAGATTTCTTCCCATTTTGCTGCAGTTTTCTTTCATTGAGTTCCTTGTTGCGAGAACTTTCAGTGTTGTGGAAACAGATTTTACGAAAGTCTTATAACCTAAGATTTATGTGTAACTGTTTTCTTATATAATAGGAAGTTTGTACCAATTCTGATGCACTCATTTGTTTTATATCCTCTGAACACAAGTTGCCTGAGAGCTGATATATGTGTGATTACGTTCAGTACCTACCAACAGTTGCGACCCCTTTAAATATTAAAACTGCATAAATTTAAGATAAAAAATCATTTCTTGGAAACTGTAGTATACAAAGATTTTAAAATTGGTACATAAGTTATATCACGATATATTAAATTACATATATTATTATAAGTTATGTACATTATACCGTCATAATTACGTACGTTATGACGTCAGCCAAACGCTTCTAATATAATAGCTACAAACCAAAATGGAAATGCATTTTTATTTCTGTATAAAATTCACCAGCGCGTGCTTGTCTATTTCAGACATAAACACGTCCATTTCGTTTGATCATGTTGAATGGCGTAATCGAGTTCATCTTAGTACGATTAATACGCAATTTAACTTGAAATATTTACGACGAGAATTTTTATCAATTATCTGTTGAAATGTACTTATAAGTCATGAGTACATACTTTTGAAGTTTTGTTTTATTGTAAAAAGTGAGAACCGACCGCATCATACAAAAATGTGCTGTTATAATATTATTAATATAAATCAATCAATACATTTGTAACTAGTCACTTTTCACTGTTTAGCTGGGCGATGTGCTGTCGTTCCGACGGTTCTTGTTGGAATATTATATGATTTGAACCGTGTGTATACGACTGTTCTTTCAACGTATCACATTCAACTCTTTTGCGGTGATTCTTTACAATATGAAAATGTGTATGTCTATTCGTCTCTCAATATGTCTTTGTACCTGTTGAACGTCAAAGATATACAATCTTGTCAACCTGTAATCTATCTTTAAGAGCGTACTTTGAAATATTTGTGATGGTTCCTTATTACGTTAAAATGTGTATTTTATTTCATTTATTATTATTATTATTATTATTTTTTATTTTTATTTATTTATTTGTTGTTGTTTTTTTACCTCTTTGAATGTTCATTTATTCGTGTTCAACATTGTTCAAGAGTTATTACCCTTTTCTATCATGTGATTCTTGAAACATTCAGCGTATAGTTTTACTTTTAATGGATTACTTTCAAATAATATGTGATGCTTCTTCATTATACGGAAATATGAATATTTTGTTGTTGATCTGTCAGTATGTTAATTTACCATCTAGAAGAACTGTTTATTTTCGTCTACTACAGCAAATAAAATACGGGACAAATATGAGTACTGCTAGCATGACATGGAGTGTATTTTCTTTTTCTGTTGATAACTTTTGTGGTCATGTCATATTGCATATAACAAGCCATTTGTTATCAGTTGTAAAATGAATAATGCTGAGATACAAAAATTTCAAGTATATACATGTAAATTATTGTCAAGTGAATGCCGCAAAAAACACCAAATGAAAGTTTAAACGAATAAGTTACATTTTCTGTTAGGAATTAAAGAATATTGTTTTCAGTATGGATCTATTTACATCTATGTTTGAATTTCCATATTAGGTAAGTCCATTTTTCTTTAAATTTTAGGCTTTAAGCTTGTCCTCCGTGGCAATTTTGATGGAATTCCCTGTTCTGTGAGTCGTTATCAGCCCTTCCAGTACTGGACCAATGTCAGCACCGAATGTATATTCCTGAAATCAAAATGTAGCGAGGAAGGTCAGGTGATATACAATCATGCTGATCCTAAGAAGGATATTACTTGCAGATGTGACTACACTAGAGGATATGATTTTATTACTAGACCAAAAAACCCATGCTTTTGTATACCATCGGAAGAGGATTGTTCATGCTATTTGAAATGGTGTCCCCACACTGATTCTTTGCTGTCATCAGCTGGTGAGTTAGCTAGTAATTAGGGCAACAAATTTTACAGCATGACATTTTACAGTATAACAGAAGAAAGTATAAAAGAAATCAATCCAGTTTTAGTAAATGATATTTTTCTGTATATTTCAACTTCATTTTTGTATCATCGTAGTAATTTGCACTCTCCTCGGTTGTTATTGCCGGTATGTTAAGTAATATGTTAAGTTTTATTGTTGTTTTATTGTTGTTGTTTCTGTAGAGTGTCAGAACATTCTGAACTAAGGGTGAGATTATTAGATTCAAAATATACTTGCGTTCGCTGATTGTCATTTGAAAACGAATGGACATCATTTAAAGAAAAATTACCGAATACATCTGTATCTTACTGGAATAGACTTTTAATATAGGCAGCATGCCGGAGAGAGAGAAGATATGGATGAGTCGTTTGTTTTTCTCTGTTCATTTATATTTTCGTGCACGTGTACGTTATATTGTTCGACAAGTTTTCATTAGCAATGTCATGACTCTTCTCGTATTTCATCCATTCTACATTTAGAAAGTTTATTCATTTGCAGGTAAACAGTGTATAGAACGGACAGAGAATATTTCTGATACAAGATGTACTCCAATTATTTCAGATAGGTTAGTCATGTATTAGGAAATACAACTGAATTTCTTTGTACAGAATCTGAAGACTTTCTGTTTTCTTGTTTATCCTTAAATGGCACTCTAAATACGAATTCTGTTAAAAAAAATAAGAAATGTGGGAACTGTGAGCCAATACTCACAAATGAAAACCCTTGCTCCCTCATAAAGAGCGTAAACTGGAATAAACTCTACCTAGAATATACTCGATATCAACAAGAAATGGATCAATGACAATCTGAATTCGCTTTACACGGTATGGCATACTTTGCTGCCGAAAACAGCTTGCTGCAAAATATCAAGAAGATGCGAGTTGTAGTCGCTGAGAAAAATGTTACATAAATTCACTATCCGTGCTATATATCGAGAGAAAGTATATGTTGTTGTCATCAAAGAGAAAGTGGATAAGCAACTTGTTTGAAATTGTTTTACACGGTAGGGCATAACTAGAAAACGTTTTTCGCAAATATGAAAAAGATGTGAGTTGCAATTGTTGAGAAAAATGTTACGAAAATTCACTGCCCTTGCTATTATATATAATGGAAAATTACATGTACTTGTCAAACAGGAAGTGGATATGCGACAAGTCTGAATCGCTTTACAAAGTATGGCATACATAGACAATAATCTCTATCAAATATCAACAAGCTGTGACATAGTTGTTTAGAAAAACGCCACGAAAATTTACTGCTCTTGCTATATAATGAGAAAGTACAAAGTGGATATGCGACAAGTCTGAAATCGCTTTATACAGTATGGCATACCTACACAAAGGTCACTATCAAATATCAAGCAGCTGTGACTTGTAGTTGCTAAGAAAAATGTTACGATAATTGACTGCCTTTGCTATATACCAAGTGAAAGTACATGTAATTGTTAAACAGGAAGTGGATAAGTGACAAATCTGAAATTGCTTTACATGGTATGGCATACCTAGGTAAAGGTCATTATCAAATATCAAGCAGCTGTGATTTATAGTTGCTAAAAAATATTACAAAAATTTTTACTGCCCTTGCTATATACAAAGAGAAGGTGCATGTACTTGTCAAACAGGATGTGTATATACGACAAGTCTGAAATTTTACACAGTATGGCATACCTAGACAAAGGTCACTACCAAATATACAGCAGCTTTGATTTGTAGTTGCTGAGAAAAATGTTATGAAAATTTACTGCCCTTGCTATATATAAAGAGAAAGTACATGTAGTTGCCAAACAGGAAGTGGATATGAGTCTGAATTGCTTTACACGGTATGGTATACCTAGACAAAGGTCACTACTAAATATCAAGCATATATGATTTGTAGTTGCTAAGAAAAATGTTGCGAAAATTTACAGCCCTTGCTGATATATCCAGCAAAAGTACATGCAGTCGTCAAACAGGAAGTGGATGTGTGGCAAATCTGAAATCATGTTACACAGTGTGGCATACCTACACAAAGATCACTGCCAAATATCAAGAAGCTATGGATTGTAGTTGCTGAGAAAAATGCTATGAAGAAGTGTGACGGACGGACGGGGTGAAGTCAGTGTACCCCCGATCCTTCGGAGCAGGGGTATAATAAATTTCTCTGGTCTGGCTTATACACAGATTACAGTAAGCTAGCATCACATACAATTCATTTGACTGACATTTACCACAGATCAGTATGAGTTAGCATCAAATAAAATTCTCTCGACTTACTTTTACCACAGATCACTGTGAGGTAGCATAAAACAAGAAAATTGAGCTGTCTGAAACAGCAAACCAAGTTTTCCTGTTTGGTAGTATTACCACACAAAATAAAATTGTGTATTGGCAGCCATGTTGTCTATGTCCTGGTGATCATACTGACATGGTAGAACTTTAACAAGTGGGAACTCTGAGCCAATGCTCACAAATGTATACCCCCCTCCCTCCTAAAGAGTGTAAACTGGATTAACAAGAAATGGATAAGTGACAAGTCTGAAATCCCTTTAAACGGTATCGCATACCTAGACAAAGCTTGCTGCCAAATATCAAATGATGCGACTTGTAGTTGCTAAGAAAAATGTTACAAAAATTCACTGCTCTTGCTATATATCAAAAGAAAGTACATGTAGTCATCAAACAGAAAGTACATGTAGATAAGCAACTTGTCTGAAATTGTTTTACACTGTATGGCTGCTAAATAGCAAGAGAAAGTACATGTAGTCATCAAACAAGAAGTGGATAAGCGACTTGCTTGAAACTGTTTTACACTGTATGGCTGCTAAATATCAAAAGCAGCTGTACCTTGAAGTTACTGAGGAAAATATTACAAAAATTTGCTATATATCAAGCAACAGTACATGTAGTCATCAAACAGGTTGTGAATAAGTGCCAAATCTGATATCGCTTTACACAGTATGGCATACCGACACAAAGATCACTGCCAGATATCAAGAAGCTGTGACTTAAAATTGCTGAGAAAAATGTTATGAAAATGTACTGCCCTTGCTATATATAGAGAGAAAGTACATGTAGTTGTCAAACAGGAAGTGGATATGCGGCAAATCTGATATTGCTTTACACAGTATGGCATACCTAG
>JAOXYI010038032.1:0-13108 GCA_028566495.1 Lithophaga antillarum | reverse complement strand
GTTTAGGAGGGGTTGTACCCCGCAAGGTGGAGAACCTGGGTCCTATTTCTATACTCCGGAAACCCTCTGGGGTTACAGATAATATAAAAGCTAATGTTATCGTTTGACTCCTAATAAAACAGTAGCAGTCACAACTCATTGCTGTAAAATAGATTGCATTACAATACCTCTTTAGAACCAATATTAAAAGTAGAGTGCTAAAACTTTTTAAAATGATGGGGAATTGTGAGTTTAATCTGGATTCAGGTGGGGCATGTTTGACTTGTACCTAGTACGAGAATATGTTGAATGCCATTGATTTTTGTCCTAGTATTCAAATGAAAATATCGCTGAAATAAAATGGACAAAAAAAAACCACACACACACACAATAATCCTGGGGATTTTATAGCAACAGAAAAGGAATTATCGCTTTTTTTAATCCTCTATAAAAGATCAGTTTCTAGAGATATCTAATATTTCAGCTGCAGTGTGGCTGTCAACTTTATACTCAAAGGTTACAGTAGAAATAGTCCGTTTGATATGTTTTACCGCTCTCCTAAATTCATTTTGCACGGTTCATTATCAAGACATGTAACAACACTAAAGTGTTTGTTCAACTAGCAATGAAATGCTTAAAAAGGTTGTTTTACTTTTGTTACAAAATACATGTAACTTACATAGTTGTAACAATTAGCGTAAACACTGCAAAGTTTTCAGCTGTTGCTATTGTGACACAAGTCAGCGGTACATATTGGTTTCCACTTACTGTTCTGATTGTGACGATAAAACATACCCTGAGCATCGCGTACATGTCAAGTTGTTCAGTTGTGCCATATCAACGGCTTTTGTGTGATAGCTCAGTAGGAATTATGTTGTTTCTTTTTTCAAATATTTCCTATATACTATCATTGATCATGGAAGTATTATACTTCCATGCACTGATGTACATGTAGCTTTATCGGCATCTAGGGCATATTACCGTTCATGTACACATTAGGGTTCGTGTATGATCTGCCGTAAGGTATGGGTTCGTAATGTGGAACGAATCACGATGACTTCGAAAAAAATAAACATCAGATTTTTTTTTTTTTTGTCTGTTTTATTCTGTTAGTTTATACTACAAGGGCTTTTGTCTCATATACTTTTAGTACATTAAAATTATTACCTCTTTATTCGAATTGACCTTTTAATGTTAATTCCAAAACACTTACAATCTAACCAAAAGCAAATTTCAGTACAAGCTTTAGTACGCACCTGATTATTTATTTATTTATTTATTTATTATTACTTTGACATCCTTCCCTCACTTTGTAAATAAACTCGTGGTAAAATTTCCTACATATTAATCAGATATTCGCATGCAATGTATGATTTTCAACAGGTTTAAATGTGCAAAATATTAATAGCTACATAACACCCACTGTCTCATTAGATTTCAATTCCTGCTTAGTTTGTACTGAAATTTCAAGAACAAAATACGCAAGCCGTAAAGGGGTAAGGGCACTCCTCCTTAATTTTTTTCACAAGTAGTGCCAATTTCGAAAAATTTGACAGGACCATACTGATGAATAAAATTACATAGTTAAAATGCCTTCCGGTGAATATCTAGCCAAATCAGGATGTTGCAAGGTCGATGCAATACTTAAAATGAACGTCCAAAATAGCTGCAAATGTCATTTTCAATTTAAAGTTCCTTTGTACAGGAATTCCCTGTGGAGGACACTAACAACCAAAATAAAGTGTGGTTTATCTTGTTCGGCTTTCTTGTAGATATTCATATAAAAAATCGAATTGGTTGTCAGTGTCCATGATAGTAAAATCCAACTTTACAAATTATATATTGTTTATTTTACTTTTTGTGTTTAGGCTAGTGGCTATGAGGTAGTTGAGAAAAGAAGTGCTAGGTTTGGTTACCCATCAAGCTGCCTTTAGCACCACTTTTCGGTATCTAAATCAAAGCAGGATATTGTAACTTGCTGTTGTTTCTTCATGTTCTTTAGTGTTTTAAAAGACGCTCTGAAAATATTATAGAAATGTACAGTATCATTTTTTTATGGTACTGTTAACATTATGATTGGCCTAATTTATTTTCTTAAAATGATTGATATTCAAAAATATCATTTGACGTTACCGTACTCGTTAAAATTAATGAATTTGAGTTTCGATTGCGACGTAAACAATTTCAGATTTTGCAACCAAATAAATCAAATAAGTTCTCTAATCAGTCTTGTGAAAAAACTATTAGCACCATGGGTGATTTGAAATTAAACGGAAGTTGCACATTTCAGTATATGTATGACACCATCAATCACGAAGGATAAAGTAGATCACGGGTATCATTTGTATCGACATAAGACTGGTATCTTCTGTTTATGTTTTAATTGATTTCCATAAAGACTCTTTCATAGGAAATACTTTTTTTATTAACGCATAACATCGTGTGGAAAAAGAATATGAAAGGCGTCAATTCAATGGCTAGAAATTCTGCAATAAAATATTAAATGAAGCTCATCATATTAACCGTAATCATATGCATTTTTTAATTGAAACAAATATATGACCTTTAGTTGACACCAATTAATCTCAGAAGTTGAGATTGAATCTACGCTTTTATGCTCAAACTGAACTTCACCATTTTATATAATTGGTCTGTTTTCTGTCCTAACAAGCTATTTGTATGGTTTGATAGTCTCTGAAAGAGACGTCAAACAACTTACAAGTATGTCCAGTAATGTGAAAAGAAAACAAATCAATGTAGCAGGGTTCAACACACCCAGGATTTTCTCTCCTGGGAGTAGATGACAACATATCATTAGAAACATATCAAGGTGGTATGTTTGCATACTGTCAAAATCAATAGAAACACTGGCCACAAAAAACCGTAAAAACAAAAATTATAGTAGAGTGTTATTTGAATTCTATATTATAACATGCACACCATTGCATTCTATAACAATTCAGCTGCTGTCAGTTGTCATTTGTGATCGCTAGCTAAACAATTATCGGTTTTGGTCCTTGAGTGAAATCATGACACGCGCCTAGGGTCAGATTATCTTATCACTTCCAAGAGGCTATGTTGGTGTGTAGTCATCTCTTTTTTCTTTCTACTTCTGTCCGTTTTTTGTGTTGTTGTCTCATGGTCTTGCCTAACTTGTTAGATAACTTGTATATTGTTTTTCATTACTTCATTAGCATTATTCCTTGTGTCTTGTCAATCATTTCTTAAATTTCATACTTTATTTCTGATTTTTCAGCGGTTTCTGTTGCATAGTATCTCAAGGAACCATATCTAACAGATCTTACCAAAAATACCGAAAAAAATCAGACGTTCTATATGTGTATATCTTTACTTTATTCTTTCCAAGTATTTGACCTATGTGATTAATTTGATTTAATTATTTAATAACGTACCATTTCATGGCTGTGGTATATCTTTACAAGATAAAGAAAAACGTTCCATATAATTTAAAAGATCCGTTGTATTTATAAAATGTAATGAATTAGATGCTATTTGCGATCCTTTTCTAAAAATTCTTTTCAGAATTCAATGTTTTCAATCTTTCTGGCAAAGTAACGATAATCAAATAAAGGATAATTATCGACCTGAGTCACAATTTACTTGTATGCTTCTATATTAAGCACATATTTCTAAATTAGACAAGGGAGGTAATTTACCAATGGAGTATGCTCAGTAATCTCTCTTTTCCAAATTTATCTCGTACCTTACTTTGTAACTGGGAGTCAACTTGCTAACGTTTCCCATTTGTATTGGTTTCTGTGCAAAGAATTATTGACATTTATTTCCACGCTGTAACATATATTTTCTGTCTTCAAAAACGCCTAAAATTTGTACTAAAGTTTATGACTTGCTCTAACTTTACTCTAGTAATCAAACTGTTTTTAGATCGAATCTTGATTTTATTACGTTTATTTCATATTAAATCTTTATGATCTGAGGGTCGATTTGTTCACTTTCTGATTGACAAGGAATTTAGAAAGAACATGAAATAAAAGGTAATCTGCACTTTCAAATTGGGAAAGGTGGCTTTCTTCCTTGTTCTTGTCGACTTTGCATGTATTCATATTATGTAACCTAAACGAAAAATAAATCTTAAGAGGCATACAATACGGATGCGAAGTCAACTGTACCTAAATACATGTTATAAAGAATGCCAGGACAGACAGAATAAAGTCACCTGAAGACATTTGATGCATTTAATGTTAAGAGCAAAGTCTACAGCTAAATTTGTGAATTTCCGTTTTCCTCTTAGCACGTCCTCTTCAATTAATCTTTATATTTTTACTTGCATTAAATTCAAACATGAACTGTCAAGCACAACAGAACCATAGAATTTCGTAATCTTTTTGTCAAGGAATCACCCAATAAAGTTTTAGGATAGAGAGTTATAATTGAGATATTATGTAATACGTGACTGGATTATGTTTTATTATATCTGTAACACATGATGCATATAAAAACACATAAGTCGAAACATGTTCTCTAACACATACTCCAAAAATTTAAATTCATATGGAGAACGAAATCATATGCAACTGAAATAAAAAAACAAAAAAACAAAAAACAAAAACAAAAAAAAAAAAAAAGCATGAAAGCTGAACTACAGAAGAAAAGCACCACTTATTTAATATAATGAATGTCAAACATTAATTTTTGTAAGAAATTATTCTCTCATCAAGTTCTAAAGTAGATTGTTTTATTTTAAATAAATGTACTTTCTTGGAATCGGAAAAAATTCTTAAAACAGTAGCTAAACAGTAGACATTTTGCTGAAATTGGGGAAAAATTTTAAGTTACAGGCTTCAAATATCAATACGTTAAAGTACAAATAATGATAATTGATAATGTTGTTTTTCAGACTTTGAGTTAAGCATTTAGTTTCCACAAATTTAAATCGGTTCATTCCAGATTTCTTAAATTTGAGGAAAATGTTTCTGATTATCAGAGCGTCAATTAGCAAAACATTTGGAGCGATTCGATCGTTACTTATCTTGCCTGATATCAGGATCACATTGTTCAACAAGAATGTCATTTTAAAAACAAAATTCTGGTGTTTTTAATATACTGCCAATTTCCGACAACATTCAATCAAAAGAGATGATACATATGCAGTTGAATCAGAATTTCATACTTCTTACGGTGTTTGATAAGAAATGCCTTCTTTGTCCAACTGAACTGGGTGAAACATCAAGAATGCTAATACTAGCTAACTTCTAATTATTACACCACAGGTTTTGATTCCTAGACCTGAAACAGCTTCCTACGGAAGCCGGTTAGTATCACATAAAAACTTTTTCTTATGTCGTTATTTCGACATACGATGTCGTTATTTCGACATGTTATGTCATTATTCGACATACTATGTTGTAATTTCGACATGTTATGTCGTAATTTCGACATAAAGATGTTATTTCGACACACTATGCTGTAATTTCCACATACTATGTCGTAATTTCGTTTAAAGTTGCCATGCTAATAATTATTCCATGCAGTTGAACAATTATTTCAAGAACTTCTTTGTAACTTAACCCTAAACCAAAATAAAATTTGTAAATTCTTGCACGATACATTTTCTTCTATAAGAAGGGAAATTGTGGTGTACATAAGCTTGCACAGGAATGACGCAACACATTTGCAGGAAGTCTCCATAACAACATCCTTTTATAATAAAATCACCGCCTAGCGCATGAATGCGCGACGAATCCCAACGCATCCCCCATTATCTGAATATGCATGTACATGTTCTCCGCATTTTAGTATCTAAATTTAAGTTAATAAGGAATTTGTCCAGTAAATAAAGCTCAATTTTTAAATCCATTCAATCAGGCAATTTACTCAAGTTATCTATGTAAGCAATTCTCAAAATCCCTATTTTTTCAACAAAAAAACTAAGATTTTCCCCAAAAATACTTGTCGAATTCATCCCATCTAAGAACTCATCCAAGACCTTGATAGTTGCAAGCTACCATCAAAGGAGTTTTCAAATCAAATCATTATTACTCAAGTTATTGCGTAAACAAGACTCAATTCTCAAAATCCCTGTATTTTCAACAAAAAACTAAGATTTTCCCCAAAATACTTGCAGAATTCATTCCATCTCGGAACTCATCCAAGACCTTGATAATTGCACGCTACCATAAAAAAAAAACAATTGTCAAATCCAATCAGTATTACTCAAGTTATCGCGTAAACAAAAAAGTATGACGGACAGACAGACAGACGTACAGACGGAGCCCTTTGCTATATCCTCCCCCTCACCGCTGTGCGAGGGGGGTGGATAATTATGTCGAAATAACAACATAGTATGTCGAAATTACGACATAGTATGTCGAAATAACAACATAACATGTCGAAATAACGAAATCGTATGTCGAAGTAACGACATAAAAAAAAATTTTATATGATACTAACAAGCTTCCGTAGTCCTGTGTTCCATATTAAATGTACTTTACTGAGATATGACTTAATCCATGAAACACGTATTCTCATCCAGATTACAGAGAGTCAATAATCACAATGTCACAATAAAATACCAATTCTATATTTGTATTTTATTGTGACATTGTTATTATTGACTCTCTGTAATCCGGATGAGAATGCCTGTTTCACGGATTAAGTGGATCGTTACTTCTGGAGGATAGAAGTAAATTTAGAAAAAATAAAACTTATTTTGCATTCGAGAAATAGTTGATAAATCCGAGTAAGTCTTACAGTTTCTAGGACAGGTGCAAATTGAATAGCAGTTTTTTCCGGCAGTGTACGTATATTTTATATCTCCGAAAAATGACACAGCAACATGGTTTCTATATTCTGCAAATATAGTTTGCATAATTATTTATTTTTACTTGTACTGTTATGGTGTTCCATATGGCATCAAATGTATAAAATATCGTTTTATTCCATTGAAACACAACGCATATAACTGCACATCAGTGGATATATTTGCGAGTCTTTTGATGACATAACAAAACAAAAAGCGTCACGCGCATTTAGGCATTCATACCCATAATGCTATTCAATAGCAACAGTAACTTTAAAACTTTGCTAGTCATATTAAATTTGTCTATAAAAAAAAACTGTTACAGTGATAGAAAAAAATCTTGTCGGCCTTAATAATTCTATGTTAATGTATGCAGAAAAATAACAACATTAAAAGTTTTGCTTTCTCCAGTAAAATAAAATATGTAAGATTAGGTTATAAATCCATAGTTGATAAAAGACTCAGAGAATTGTTCTGTATCAGTAGATGGAATGATGTAATCAGCACTTTCTGGAGGTCTTTATCATACTACAGAATTACGGTATAATTAAATTAAATGTCTATAAGAAATCGATGCAGCAAGCGCTGAATGAATTGACTATCATGCTGTAACTATTTCATTTATTTCATATGGATAACGTATTGGCTAACATGCTGCACAGCAATATATCATCGAATGTTCGTATTGTTCCAACTCATGGCAAACACCATTTGTCTTTTCAATCTTGTACCTTTACAACTAGAATGAGATTTGTCATCGTTGAATTCTTGAATTCGTGGTTTGATGTAACCCATGAAATCCACAAAAAATGATATCCAACGAATAAAAAATGAATCCACAGTTTAATCATCTGTAACAAAAAAAAAGCTGCTAGTTTTCTAATTTTATAGTTCTTTTATAATTATGTCGTGTTATGCATTCGATGTGTCAAAAGATGTCCAGATGTTGAAGACGGTGCACGGACCAAAGCAATGTGAGGTATGTTCTACATTTCAGCGCCTGTGATAAATGGAATAATTATTTTAAGATTATATAATACTGTAGTTTTTAAATCGATTTTTATTTTTATGTTATTCTGAAATCTGGTCCCGGTACCATAAAACTAAAAATATTCTTAAGTCTAAGATACCATGACAGCAGGAGTATTCTAACGTTTTGATTGATTGAACTTGAGTAAGAAACAATTCTCAGCCGAGAATTTTAATTTTTCAGCCGAGAATATTTTTTATGACACTATGGCCTGACCTGTTATACTCTATGGCGTCTTTCAGTTGCTACATCCAGCTGATGATTGCATTCCAAAAGCCAAAACTGTTATAACTCTGTCGGCAATAGAACGCTATTTGCAGTATATAGAATGAGAAGAATATCGAAGTTCATAAGTCACATATCCATAGGAAAAGACAAGACTGTTATCAACAAAGACTCAAACACAAACACAAACGCAACACTGAAACTAAAACTAGGACAATACGAACTCCCATAAAAACCAAGAGTGATATTAGGTCGTCCGGAAGAGTAAGCATGTCCTTCCTCACTTGTTTATATAATTAAAATGATAAGTTAAATACAGTTGTGTGGTCAGGAGCTACATGAAAAGAAATCGTTTTGATTAGAACAAAATATCGCGAACTTTTGTTACATTAGGGTATTAGACTATGTAGGGTGACTACACTTTTTACGACTGCGTAGTTTTCTGACTGCTATGCCGTCAAGGTTTTTAACTGTAATTTTGCTGAAAGTAACATTCAACACCAATCAAACAAAACGCTGACGGAAATGCTTAAAATATCAAAGATAAAAAACTTCTAATACTGTTCACAGTTGTGTAATATGTAATGAAAGAACCTTAAAAATACTTTATCTAATTTCTCGAATATCAGATTATCATTAAATTTGCCTGTGTATCTGTGTTTCTTAAACATTATTTGATACGAGTATGCAAAAAAAGAGTCTACAATACTGAGAGAATATTTTCTAGACAGTAAACTTCTAATATCGATATCGATATGATACATGTATTCTTTACTAAGCTTTTGTACATTTTTACAAACATCCTGAGGTTTTAGAAAGGAGTGATTGATATATGGTTATTTATCTATATTTCATTATATACTTGACAAACTGTTCGTTGTAAACTTATACTTTGGTGATAAACAAGTTGTAAGAAAGAAAACATACGAACAATTTAAGTGCACTATTTAAAACTATTATTGACAGGCTGTATTGAAGATTTCGCGTATGTAGGATGATCATGCTAACTAAATGTCTTTGATCAGGGACGTGAATACTGCAATAACAAGTGGGAATTAAATTAATACAGAAAGTTCGAGGACGTTGCTATACTGGAAAAGTTCTATTGTCTGTAAAAATTTAGCGTCATTTGCATTGCACGTGTCCATGTGATAGATATATCTAAGATACATTCTAACATTTTGTTAAAAATCAGATGCAGAACTGCAAAAAAAAAAAAAAAAAAAATTAAACTATTAAGATAAGCTGTGAATTTTTTATAAATAAAATGAGAAGACAATTTTGATAAAAGTCAAGGGAAAAACTCTTAAAATTATTTGCTTCAAAATAAAACCTTTTCAAGGTTAGTCTTGTATTTGCCCCCAGGCGAAACGTCATAGACAAAGTTTACTGTGACGTCAAAATTACCATAACAAACGTCCTGGACAACTCTGACGTCACAGTCAACTTGGACTATGACGTTTCTCATAGTCCAGCGCCATCTTGGATTTGCCCCCAACCTTGAAAAGGTCTATTATATAACTAGTTACTATATGCTCCATCAGTTTACATCAGATACAGGTTAGGGATACTGGTCTGTAGTTGATTGCTTCAAATCGTTTCCCTTTTGAAGACTGGGCAGACATTTGATGTTTTCTATGTTGATGGTACTGCTCCTGTATCATAGGATCTTTCAAAGATAAGTTTTAATATATTGTCTACTGGGTGATCATGTAACAAATCTTCTGACTATAGTATATTACTCCCATCTGATCTGTTTGCTTTCTATGTGTTCAAATCCGTTTCATGCAACTGGGACTTTTGTCTGATTCATTGCCAGGTGTGACAATATCTTCAACGTACCTCCAGTATGCTTTTCTTCTTTCTCTCTGGGTTTTACTCTTTTGGTTTTTACATCTTTCATTGTCTCTCTTGTCTCCTGATTTCTTTTTCTTTTTGTAGGCCCTGTTTCTTCTTTTAAGTACACGTCGTATATCAGATGTTATCCACTGGCATCCATCCTTCTTCCTTATAGTTTCATGTGGTATGTTTTTATGGATACTGTCTTCTAAGGCTGATACAAATATTGATTAATTGATTGATTGTTGTTTAACGTGCAGTGAGCAATATTTCAGCTATATTCAGAACAAGATAATCAATACTAATAATTAAACAGAGAATGGGACAGGGCAGAAAATTTTGACTGCCACTGGAAAAGGAAGATACAGTGGGTAGAGCCCGGTAACTTACGGACCACTCACAAACAGCTTTGTTACAAGGTTTCTGTAACGTTGTAACGTGCAGAGAGCGTGGCATTCTCCCAACACAGGACCTAGGATTTTACGTCCCCATTCGGCGGACGTTGGTTATGTATTTATCATCCCGTACAACCGGTGGACATTCCGTTTAGGAGGGGTCTTACCCGGCAAGATGGAGAACCTGGGTCCTATTTCTATACCCCGGATACCTTCGGGAGGGCTGATACAAATAAGTCCCATATCTCATATACCTAGTATCTCGTACGGAAACCCTAAATACCGATCGCGATCGACATTCATAAGTTTGGAGCGAGGTTTAAATCTCGATCGGACTACTAGGTTTCTTGACGAGATACTAGATTTCTCAGCGAGAATCCAGTATCTCGTACGGAATCCCTAGTTTACGTTCGAGATTCATTATTTTGTACAAGCGGGATTTAAATCTCGCACGGAAACCCTAAATACAAATCGAGATTTATAGTTTTGTATCACGGAACAGATGAGATTTAAATCCCGCGAAACCTCGAACGGAAACCCTTAATATCGATCGAGATTTAGCGAGATTCAAATCTCGCACAGAAACTCTAAATACCGATCAAGATTTAGTGAGATTTAAATTTCGGTACAAGCAAACCAAATTCAAATTTCTCACAGTAATCCTAAAATCCAATCACGATCGAGATAAAGTTTAGTAGCGAGACTTAAACCTGGAAAAAAATATATCGGCATCCATCAGAGACAGAGGTATTCGAGACATATATATGTAGAAATAGGTATCTGCTTGAGATATTTTAAGTGAAACAAGAAAACAGCCATCAGAGATTAATTGTTGTCTCTCTGTTGTATTTAATTTCAACTAAATGATATGAATAATAAAAAGAAAATCAGTCGTACCAGATTACATATCACTGTTAATTTTTTTCAAAGTCAAATGAGAAATAAAACAATTCACAGTACAAAATACTCAAAAATGAAGATACACGACATGATTAAGTATATAAACCCGTACCACAGACCATTATGTGCCCATATCCTAGAACCAAATAATTAGGTGACCCTTACCCAGAATGTGACATATTTTAAACCTGAACATAGACCTGTCATACATAAATGTAACTTAAGTAAGCCTTTAAACCTGTTACCATATGCACATACTGATATCCATATCACTCTTTTCGCTGGATTTACCCTCTACAGCAGCCTCTAAAAATATAAAATAAAATACAAATAGAATTGACTGTCAACAGAAATAGAAAAATGATTATGATTGACAGTGTTTTTGCTGTGTAAGAAGGTGGTGATGAGACGAACTCACCCACACACCGATATGTCCTCTAGCTGTAGTCAAACTTCTGGCATTTTTCGTCTTTGTTTATATTGGTAAACGCTTTAGATTTGATTATTTCTACTAATCGATACTATTTTCTGTGTTTCTAGGAATAAAAAATTTTAAGGTAATCTACACATTTTTTTCAAAGAAACTTAAAAATCATTAAAGTATTTTTTCAGAGGAGACACAGGAGTACGTCCACATTTGGCGCATGCGCACACCACCGATTACTTGTTATATTTTACAATTTATGACTTTGATATGAGTTGGTTGAAGAAGACGGTGGTAACATTTCAAATTAAAATTTTCCACAGTTAATAGCATTTAATGTCATGTATTGAGATATAATGACACAGATTTTTCAGACTGCTCTGCATTAGGTAATATTTAATTAGAATGTAGATATATCTTTTATTTTATTTTCTATTAACTTAAATTAATTTGTGGCTTTTAAATCTGGATTTGTATTTTATTCTCCAGAAAATTGGTCGTACTTTGTCTAAAATAATAACTGCATTTCAGGGGAAAATAAATGTATCCTTTGTATGAGAAAATTGATAACTGTCTCCTTGTACATCTAAAACATTTTTGTATGGCTAAAAGAGGAAGTTTGCTTGTTCACTTTGAACACATTTTAGTGTAGTATTGCAAAACAGAAACTGTGAACATATACAAAGTATATGGAAGAATCGAGTTCATTATCTTGTTAACAGCGCTTTAACTTGTGATCGCTAATTAAGTGACCTCTTTTCAAAACCATTTAACATCTAATAGGAAGTTAACAGCACCTACGTAAGACATTTTAAAGACTATATATGAAAATTAGTGAATTAGTAAGTTTGCATATAAATGTTCTCTATATCTTCTCTATTGTTAAAGGCAGTAGCGGATGCAGATCAAAAGGGGTGTCCGGAGGTCGGAAGATGAACCCCACTTTTATCTGAACATTTCTGTCTAAAAGGTAAAAAATCCAAATTACTTTGCTTGGATTTCCATCGGATATGAAAATTTTGCGTGATTCGCCTTGGGCGTTCTATGTTCATTTAACATGCTCGTCCCCTTGATTGATTTGTTGTGTATTTTATATCTGTTAAAGTCACGTGATCTTACTGTTATGTAAGTTGTGTAGAAGATTAGAACTCGTCCCTGTGATTTATTTGTTGTGTATTTTATACCTGTTATAGTCAGGTGATCTAACTGTTACGTAACTTATGTGGAAGGTTAGAAAGGTTCCCCATGTGGGGTATATAATTTTGTTTTTATTTTGTAACAAAAGTCTATAAAAAATCAAACATGCCAAAGGCTATATGTTGTATGTAAAAAAGATAATTTACTAATATATAAAATAAATGGACTCATATGACATAAAAAGCCTTAATAGGGCCTCATTCATATTGGTCACAGGTTTATTTGCAGTAGAGATCTGCTTCAGAAGAGGTCATTATATGGAACATCCTGAAGAGAACAAAAATTTGTCTTCAATACTGATGGTATGCATTTTTACTGTATTTTATCTCCTTATATAC
>JAOXYI010038031.1:0-21103 GCA_028566495.1 Lithophaga antillarum | reverse complement strand
AAAAAAAAAATGTGCTAAATATATATATATATATATATATATATATATAAAATGCATTAAAAGTAATAAATATTTATTCTGAAGATAATATATAACCACACATTTTGTCTACAACGGCTTCCCTTTTTCCCAGTTATTCAAATAACTACATGTAAACATGGATTCTAATAAATTTATTGTATTCTTAGTACATTTTATATCGCACTACTTATGCCATTAACAACAGTCATTTAAGATCTCTGATCTTATTAGGATTCTATTACCTATCAATTATTGTTTTGACACATAAGAATAATTCACTTGTCATAGGTCAGTGTCCATGATTTAACCCCCCCCCCAAAATGTTTATGAATATGATTATTTTGTACACTGTACAGATGAAGATTTCAGCAGCGTCGAGTCTCTTCATTTGTATGTATATTTACAATTCAGCGTGTAAAAAATTAATATATCTGAAAGAAAAGATGAGAAATAAGTGGAAAGGAAAAGTTTATCATTTTCTGAGAACCTACTACAAACAGTTTAAAATGAATTTCAGAATGAATGTAATTATTTAAAAATATCTTAAACCATGTCAAGAAAAAATGAGATAGTTCTTTTTATAAATCTACATCTTTTACAAAACAATATGCGTCTAATTCTATAATCTACAAATTACCAAATGTTTTCATTTTTTTTTGTAAAAGGCGCAACGCGATAAATAAGAGTAATGTATCACTCTCTTTCAACATCTAAACAAATCTCCATCAACTATGAATATATGGCTCGTTTCATCAATTATAAAAATCCACTAACAAATATTTAACTTGAATCTCGTGAAAAAAAAAATCAAAATCCCTGGTTTTTAATTAAAAAAATGGATAAAACGAAATAATTCTGACATATCATCAATTTTTTAATTCATTCAAACAGTTTGTATTTACTTACTTGAGGTAAATGTTTTTTATATTCCAATGCTTTTTACTTGGGTTATTGCACAAAGAAAATCCTATTCTTAAAATCTTTGTTGTCTTAATAAAAAAGAAAAGACTTTGTTTCAAAATAATCATTTCGTGTCAGTCGTATTCAACATCATCGGGAGCGTTTGTATTTACTTGCTGCTGATGAAAACTAGTAAAATCCGATACTTATTATACAAATTATTAAATTAACCAGTTATCAAAAACGTCTATTAATAAAAAAAAAAAAAAACAAAAACAAAAACAAAAAAAAACAAAAAAAGGAAGTTATTGTTCGAAATAATCCTCATTCACCATTCATCTTCAAACTTTGCCAAACGTCTTTTTCGTATTACTGAGCTACCAACAAAAATTACTGAAATCCAAGTTCAAGTTCTTGCATAAACAAAAAACAGTTCTTAAAACCCTTATCTTAAGATTTTAGCCATAAATAATACTCGGATATCAACTAATATCGAGGTCATCCGAGAATTGAGTATTTTCTTGCTCCCTTTTAGAAATACGGTAATGTTATAAATATATTCTAAGTTATTCCATAAGCGAGCATTTGATGGGTGAACAGACCGACGGACAGATATACAGAGGTCGTTATATCACTTTGCCTGCTATGAAGAGGGAGCAGGATAATGACTAAATAATCGAATCGTGCAGCTTTTTCTGTTGAAAACAAGTACACAACGTATTTCATAAATGTATATTGACAAGTACACAACGTATATAATAAATGTATATTGACAATAGTTCAAAGTAAAACGAATCTATTATGCTTAAATATTAAGTAATGTACACAATGTAAAATCAGCTTGACAGAAAAGAAAACTACATTTTTTTTTGCACGAAAGGATCTAAAAACATTAAACGAGGCTTTTATTTCTTAATAAATTCAAAACAAGACTGCTATAAGCAACACTTTCAAATTACTCAAAGTTGAAAGGAACATTTTGCCTACACTTAGTCAGACAACCAAGTTCCACTGGAAAGTTTGTGAAATTGAAAGAGTTCATTATTTGCAGTTTAACTTCAACATGGGTAGGATTGAAGACTCCGAATGCAGGATAAAGTGTATCGTTCAATTGTACATCCATAAAAGTGTAAAATACAAAGTTTTCCATAATAAGCGAAAATTGATTTTTAATCCTGTCTATCAGAAAACGAAATATCCCTTCAATTTTAGTTCCATTTTTGTTTTCACTTAATGGCCTGGATTCTTTAAACTGATCTAGATTTTGATCCTGTATGATTAACCTGTCATACATTATTGAATTCACCAAGTGAAATGACCATCCGTTGGATCCTACGTAATGGTCGTTATCAATTTTGTCCCTTTCAGCAAGAGAGACTTCTAAAACTAGACTGGAATCGTCAAAAATCTTTATTACACGATATTCATATTTAACTTCGTAGTATATAATAGTATTAACATCAACAGAAATATCGGCAACTGCTCCTCTATAAGTCTGTAGCTGGTGGAGTCCGTTGGGGCTGTTCTGTGTCTTGTCAGAAAAACGGTTACTGAGGATGGTGTTATCATCTGACAAATAGCAGTGTGAATATAGTGTTGACGGATCAAACTTGATGCCTAGTTTTGAGATGTTTTCTGAA
Source organism: Lithophaga antillarum (assembly GCA_028566495.1). Lineage (NCBI taxonomy): Eukaryota > Metazoa > Mollusca > Bivalvia > Mytilida > Mytilidae > Lithophaga > Lithophaga antillarum. The sequence continues at coordinate 18,542 of JAOXYI010038031.1, read as the reverse complement.
ATTTTAAGAACACAAATTCTTTTGACTCATCTTTACAGAATAATTAAAGATGCATTAAAACCACAACACATCGTAAGGGGTGAATAAATACATATTGCCATGTATAATAAAATTCTAGTTCTAGTTAATGTCTGAATAAATTAATGATCTGTAAATCCTTGGATGCAAAAAAAAAGAAAAACCACTTACTTTTATACAGTCACCATATAAAAGATTCCAAGACCTTTCCCGTATAACAGGTGAAAATGCATGAGTGAGCTGGTGATCCTTTAAGATTGCATGTTGAGAATTTAGAGATGTAAACAGTTATTTACTCGAAATACGGAGCACTTCTAAACAGTTATTTACACGAAGAAAGAAACAAACAAGTAAATATAATGCTTGACTTCCTGTAGCGACAACATATATATATGGAGTTATATGTGTACACGGAAAACGAAAAGGGCAACTTCTTGTTCCAGTTCTGCTTAACTAATAATGTTTGATAAATTTTCTTTAAGTTGGATCTGAAATTACATATTATGTTGTTTGCTATAGACAAGTGATGAACAGTATGTTTCAATATAAGTGAACAAGCCATACTATTTACATCTGACAATGGTGTATCTCTGGAAGTTATTTTTAACACTGTTCTTTTTTAAATTCCATAGGTCTTTTGTCTACGTTATATTTCAAAAAGTGACATGTTCACATATAAGTATACTTGTATAAGATGAAATAGAAAATATCTTAGCCTAATTAAAAAAGTAAACATTGTTAGTACCTGAACATGGTGCTACGCTACAGAATCTAGTGTCTATAGTGTTGGTAGTTTCATTTATGGAACAAAACTCAGATGTTGAATCAGGAGTTTGTCTTTGTCTGTATTGTGTGGTATTACCGCACTCCGCATTACAATCAGTCCATGAAGACCATGGACATCTTATATTATCTAAGGATGAAAATAACATATCTGAAATAAATTCACTACTTAATATCGTAGAGAATACATCTAGCTCCAGTTTTAAGCTTTGTTAACTATGCCCAGATGAGGTTCGGCTTCTAAGGAATCAGATAAGAATAAAATTAGCTGACGAAGACATAAAGCAAGTGTTTTCCTATAATATTTTATCACTCATCAATTATTCTGGCTTTCAACGTTCTTTCACTAGTTATACCTTTTAGTCCTTCTTGACATATAAATAGCTTCTTTAATACTTAAAGCAGCTATTTGAAAAGTATTAAATGCAAAAGTTCAAATTTAGAACAGGGTATTGGTATTATTAAATTACGAAAAAAATCAATCGATGCAGAAGTTATGATTTGGTTTATTAGATATTGCTTCAAGTAATAATATAATTAAAAGAGAAAATATAATCGCGATTAATGTTTAATGTATTAATGTATTTAAACTTCAAAGTATTTTCATGTAAAGAATATACATACTTTTTTCATCAGATGTTTTCAAACGGCTAGTTGTTATTTCACTAGTTTGATTTGTTGATTCAAAAAGGACACCTGAAAGATATTGAATATTTGAGTTTTTTTTTCTTTTTTTTTTGAAGAGCGCATGAAGTTCTGCGGATAAAATCGATAAGGTAATAGGAACACTGCAAACTGGACTGTATATAAAAATCATTACTTACGTATTTACACTTGTATAAAAATCGTTCCCTAACTTCCATTCTGATGATAGGTATATGTATGTATGTATGTATCAAATGAAACTGTGATTGATATATCAACCGTGCATGAGAAACCTGTTAAATACAGTAAGAAGATAACCGAAGTCCACAAGTCAAATATCCATAGGACTAGAAAAAACTGTTATCAACAAAAGACCAAACACAAACACAAACGAAGAACACAGTCATAACACCGAAAACTAAAACTAGGACAATACGAACTCCCACAAAAACCAGGAGTGATGTCAGGTTTTCCGAAAGGGTAAGCACATCCTGCTTCACTAGTGACACCCGTCGTATTGTCCAGTGTACAAAAGCTGGTAATAAGTCGTAAATCAGGTAAGGGGAACGGATTATGACTACGTAGCTAGGAACATGTCCGTAATCATCTGCGATACGGACACTCCATACTTGTCGACCAACTCGTGATGGCGACCATAAAATTTCCGAAATGATGAAGTTAATTTGAGTTTGACATAGCCTTGATTGAGTTGCTTTCGTAGCAGTAACATCCCTCTATCTAGAAAGTCGCTATAGTGGACACAAGCCTTACAATAGCGGATGAACTGTGAAATGTAGACTCCATATGCCGGCGACGCTGGTATATTGCTACTCATAAAAGGAAAGTTCACAATCGGAAAATTGTAGTAATCACGCTTATCGTATAGCTTTGATTTTAACCGTCCCCCATTGTCTATTGCTATAAATCTAAGTAAGCTGCAGACGTAGATGTTTCTGTAGTGTCCTTAATTTCAAGCACACTGGGATAAATAAGATATACATAGTCGTTAAAATGACAGTTGTTTAATGATAAAACATCATCTAAGTAACGGAAGCTGAAATTAAAGGACTGGGATAACTTTTTCTGTTTTTTCTGTAATAGCCCCTGAATGAAGTCTGTCTCATATGAACATAAGAACAGATCGGCAAGGAGGGTGCACAATTAGTGCCCATTGGAATGCCGATTGTCTGTTGGAAAACACGTCCACCAAATTCAACAAAGATATTGTCTATCAAAAAGTCCAGCATCCTAACAATATCCATCTCAGAGTACTTCCTGTTAGAGTAAGTGTATTCCTTGTCAAAATAAGCTTCTTCTCTACCTAAGACCAGACATTTATATCTTCTGTCAGCATCTTTTTTGAAGAAATACTGTAGAATTAAAGTTTTGAGGCGAGATTTTAGTTTATCTTGAGGAATTGTGGTGTAAAGGGTAGAGAAGTCAAAAGATTTAATGCTGTTGCAGAATGTTTAATTGTGTAAAATGTAAAAATATTTATGTACCTTAAAGTACCCATGTTAATGACCTGGCGATTGTTCTGTTGAAAAGAATGTTAAATTGTGTACGGTAAAAATATGTGCCTTTAAGTACCCATGTTAATGACCTGGCTATAGTTCTGTTGAAAGAATGTTGATCTGTGGAAAATGCAAAAATATGTGTCTTTAAGTATCCATGTTAATAACTCGGCGATACCTCTGCTAAAAAATGTTAATTTGTGGAAAATGTAACAAGAGTAAGCCAAAGGATATAGTGGATCATAAAAACAATGATGTCAGCTGTAGAAATGGAAGTTCTTGTTATGGGGATGGTTTCCAGCTACTTCTACTTATTTTTAACTCTTAATATAAACATTTAGCAGTGGTATCCAGAATTGTAACTATACTGAGTAAATGACAATACTATCTGTGTAATAGAGAGATAAAAGTGAAAATGAAAGATTGATTTGTCTTTCGTATTTAAGAAAGTTATCCCTCCTCATTAGTACAATTTCAAACTGCTTCAAACCTGAATTCCGGTGAGGACTATGCCAAACAATTGGCGAAAAGAAAAAAAAGAGATTGATGCCCTATCAGAAGAATGGGTTACGTCTGTGTGGCCTTTATAACTGGCTAGAATTAGGGACATAAAGGGGCCAATAAGCACTAGAGCTTACTCTATTTTTAAGGATTCCAAAGTTACAAAAACGTTGTCCAACCCTCAAGACAGTTATAGTTTCAGCTGATAAGGCCCCTAACACTATAGTGTTCATCTGTAAACAACATTACTTTGTCCGCTTGATTAAAGAATTAGGCTTAGACAAAACACTTGTAATTCCAGCCTATATAGCAACTATATAATCAAAAAAGGGGATCCTTGAAAACCATAGGTCAGTCTCGTCTCGTCTGGTCGATGCCACTGCTGGTGGACTACCAGTCCCCGAGGGTATCATCCGCCCAGTAGCCAGTGCTTCGGCACTGGCATAATTTAAATGATACAATTTGATTGTAAATTTTCAGTTTAAATTATGAAATTGTACTAAAACTAGTAACATGCTACAAAATTTATGATAATGAGCAAGTTTTTTGTTGAATATTATATTTTCATATCACTTTGTGTTGATTACGATGAGAATGGTCACGAAAAATCGATAAAATACAAAGATGTACTTCTTCATGAATTAAATTAAACCCTTCTCCTGCTAAAACTTGCTAAATTAATATTTATGTAAGCTTCATTGCATACCGTAGGGAACTTTCAATAAAGTAATTATCAACACGAATTCTAAACTTAATATTAAATATAAAGAATAACAATAAAACAAACAAGGATGCAGTGTAAAAAAAATTGACACGGATGTCTCGTTAAATCATAAAAAGAACACCTCACTTTTCCCAAAACAAAAACACCAAACAGGTATATAATTCTAATGTTAGAAGCTTGAATGTCATTCTTAACATTTTTTTGCAATTTAAGGAAATAAAAACTTGTTGAACTGTGATGAAGTCTGGAAGGAACTTCTTCTTGATTACGACAGGACTGGTTGTTTATTTGATGGGAGAAATTTTCCAACAACTGATACAGATGGTAAATAATTTACAGGAGAAGTAACAGATTACCTATAGAACAACGTCGGGTACTTTCGACGGGAAGCAGTTTTCGACCACCTGCACATGTACTTGATTTCTGAAGAGCGTGTGTGTGTGATTGTGGTTTTTTAAGCACGTGCTAACATGCAACTGATGTTCTTGTGTCATTTAAGTGAAAATGTGTTGTAGTAACTGTTCTCTGTTTCCAAGAAAACTTGTGTTGACTTCATTTCTTGCGTTTTCGCTAATCGTGACGGCAAGTGCTAAATTTAAGTTGTAAAATGTGTCACGATTTACTTAACAAAGTAATGAAAGTTTTTTCCTTTATGATATGCAATGTGAAGACTGGATTTACAGGCATGTCAGCTAACTTCGACCAATACGGCCCATGAAATACAAATATTGAAAAAGTGACGCCTTATTTTTTATTTAATCGATATGGATCTAACATCCGATGCCGACGGTACATTACTCGAATTTACATTCAGCAAGGAATCTCAATTGTATAACAGAAAATACGTGTCAGAAATTGTTTAAATGATGTCGAAATTATTATAAGAAAGAACTCGTTTCATACGTATAGAAAGAGACGTCACTCTTCAGTGTAACTGTTAACCGGAAATACAGCTGGAATTTAAAAAAAAAAAAAAAACCCTCCCCCCCATAAAAAATCGTGCATATTCAGAGTTAGATTGACAGAGAACAAAACTGACTGAAAATAAGAGAGAAATGAGTAATACTATATATCGACTTCATCCACTATTTTTATAGACAGCCTTCTTTCACACCTTTCTTATTTTCTCTTAGCTTCATCGATTACGTTTAAGACATATATTCTCCTAGGTCTGTCCTCTTTTCTTTCAGCTTCAACCACTTCAACAGGCCTTCCCTAATTTGTCAGTAGTCCATTTGTATTATCTGCTTTTGAGTCTCATTTACCGTATTATATACGTCTTCTTTATTCATCTTTTTTGGTCGTTCATTGATCTAATGTGTTCATCATGTCACTAAGCATGATATTCAATTTCGAAAACAAGTTCAATCGTAACCTGGATAAAAACTCCTTTTTAAGCCAATACAAATATAATATAAGACAATTATCCATAGGGCATGAATATTTATCATGAAGAAATCTTTTGGCATTTAAATCAATTTGAAGAAAGTTCAGTTTTTAACATATAGAATATTCACTAAATCCAAGGTGAAAAGTGCTCTGTATGACCTCGAACTACAATTGAAGTTTTTTTCAAAATTGATTTAAATTATTTTGGTCATTTTGTAACGTACAGGCTTACTTTAAAGAAAAAAATGAGTGTTTTAAAAAATTTAGAAAAAATTAGCAAATTTGACATAAAACATTTTATTTTTTATAGATACGGGCCCAGTCATAATGATGTTTTTCACATTTCCAGACAGATGTGTTATTTTCGACTTTGCCACTGCTCTGTATTTTGATTCGTTACCAAAATACGTTGCGAAAAAAAGATTGTCATAGAACTGAAAGTACGGATGATTTCTTTACAGGAGTGGCCTAGGAGTCAACTAAAATTAGTCAAATAGACAAAAACGTCCATATTGTGTTTTCAACGATTTATTTTTTTTGTGCAGTGCCAGAATAGGAACGCTATTATCTCACTCATTTTCTTGTTTATTTTTTTTGTATTGAAATCGGTAATTTCAAAGCGGTATATTGAATATTAAATATTAGTGTTAGAGATCGATTTTAAAAATCTATAAACTTGACAAAATGTTGATTTGGACCAAATTGGGTTCAAATTACAATGCTATAATATAGATGATTTTGTTTGTGAAAATCCTACCAAGTTATGTAAAGATAAGCATGATTATTCAAGGTATCAATATATAAATATCTAAATTTAATGGTAAAAATCATCAAGATGAAAATCTGTTCAGAAAACTGGGATTCTGGTTGCCCCCAACATAGACACATTTGTGAAAATACTAATGATTTTCATAGTCATCGGATGATACTTAGCTTGTAATCAGTCTTTTATCAGTCTTTTAGGGGATCCAAGACTATCCGCGCTAAGCTCCTATTATGAAATATTGGTCTTCCCATAGAAATGATTTTAATATTTTATGAAAAACTACAGGGACACTTCACCTTTCTCTCCCCTGAGTCCCGTTCTAGTAAAGTTTGAATTGAAATTTCAGTAAATGCTGGTCTTTTGAATATGTGCAAAAACGACATGACGTATTGTCATAAGTCTTATTTGGGATTGTGAACATTTGTTAAACGTAATCAAAACACGGCAAAAATGGCGTTATATTTTATATTTCAACCTTAAAACACAAAAAAATGCACTATATATTTCGAAGGCACAACCTTCTTCGTCACATGCAAATCTAATAATAACAATGTTTATATTTGGCACAGTCCATATTTTGTATCTATATGGGAACCGTTTCCATTATTTTCGTCAGTAAAAAACTTTCTTTAGTTGCTTATGTATTTTTTAGCATTCGAGGCGGGCGGGACGATTTTATTAAAGAAAAAAGGAGGAAGAAAATAGCATTTTCAACCACTAAAGAATAAAAGTAATTCTTGGACCTAAATATGCATTTCTATGTGCACATATTTTCTTTTTACAAAAGGTAACAAAATTGCTATTTCATGATTTAATTGCAATAACAACATTTTACTCTTCATTCAAGAAATATTTACTCTACTTCCTAAAAGTATCATTTGGTTCAAATATGGACAATCATTTTTTTTTACTGGATAATTATTTTTTTTCTAAACGTATACAACACTAGGAATTATACAGGTAAAGAACTAAAATCTTAAAATGACGTGCATTTTCCGCACCATCCCCTATTTTTCTAAAACCTTTAATATTTAAAGTATCAAAACCAAGTGCTGCCACCTGAAAAAAAGCTTATAGTTACAGCTGACGGAACACCTATATCACCTTCACTTTATTTTCGAATGTAGCGTTGCCGTCTATTGTAGTTTGTCTAAATATTTAAATATATATATGTTGCACCTTTGCCTTTTTAATCATATTCAATTTTCTTCTTAAAATCCTGTATATTTAGTGAAACAAATCGTATTTCTTTTAACAACGACCTCATCGTTTCATAGATTTTGCTAGTCAATTTTATTTTATCGAGGAAATCATTTCACTTGTCAATGTTTGGTGGGAATTCCTTGCTATGAAAAACACATCCCTTCCTTTCGTAGTCATGTAGAAGTTTCTTCCAGACTGGGTCACAATTTAGCAAGTTCCTGTTTTGGAATATAAATTTCATTTAGGTTACAAATAATGTTTTGGTAATATGTTGTTTCTTTTTCTATAGGTATTTATTCCATTGGTGTGATATTTTTAGACCCGTGATGTAATTATTTAATTATTTAATATCGTCTTATTCATTAAAGATAGGCTTGTCATCATTCATTTTTTGTGTGACACGAAACCTGTTTTTTTTTTGTTTTGTGTTCGGATGCAACTACATCGGGCAATCTAAAAGGAGGAAATATAATCTTCATAATCTTGTTAAATCTCCAGTACCGTAATATTTTTTACAGAGTTTATTCTAACAGTTGCTTTTTTTTTTAAATCTCCTTCAACGTAACTGCATTTCCCCCCAAAATTTAAATGTTAGTGTATCTATTTTTCTATTTTCAACACTGTTCTTTTAAACTAGTTTACATAAACTACATCTGTTGAAACGTCAACATACCAACTATAACAAGACCTTTTTAGGCCCTTGTTAAGGCTACATTTATTTTACTTTGGTCATTAATAAGCCCAAGATGCTACAGACACCATCCTTTAGTAGGCTGTTGCTGTATCAAATAATCTGGTAAAGATCTCACCAAACTAAATATAACATATTCCCACTCACCACCTTAAAAAGAAAACAAAATATATACAATGTTGAGGTCGAGTTGCGATAAGCTAGCAACAAAAATATATTCCTGATAATTCTGTCTATGCTTGTGTTAATCTTCAGATGTCTTTTGATATTTCGTACTGACCTTGTATCACAGATGCTTCGGAGAGTCATTCAGTGAAAACGATATATGTATGTTTGTCACACACAGTCAGAAATTTGGAATTGTTTTTTCAATTTCAATGTCTATATTAAAGTATCACTTTTATGCAACGCAATATATCAAGCTAATCTGAGTTAGAATGCGGTCAAATTAAAAACAATTAGAAAATCGCACTATCTGCATTTCCAAGCACACCACGCGCTACATTTTAGATTCGTCCACGTGAAAGGATGCAGTCATAACAGAGACTTTTTATTTTATACATAATAGATTTGGTTATTGATCTAGAATTCTGGACGTGATAGTGCATATGATTGGGTACCACAGCAGTCGAAAAGACAGAACTCTGTCGGCACAAGTAAACATGCAACATCTTAACTTTTGTTTTCTTGTTAACTTCTCACAGTGGATAAAAACTTTCTGCTCAGCCAAGCATACAGAAATATTATGTTGGTCACTGAATTAAACATTATATTGATGAAGCAATTAAGCTCTGTGTAGCTCTTTGCAGTTCCTTTTAGTGAATGGTGACCGAACTGACATTTTTTTGATTCAAAGATAATATATTTTTTCTCTAATTGTTAATTTGTTTTTATAAAAGCATAAGAAAGGTTAGATTACATATTTTTACCATTGTTAATATAGATACAATTTCTAATTAGAAAGTAGAAGCCAGATCTTCTCGACGAGGATATTATTTATCTTTGTACAACACTTATTTGATACTTTTTAGAACATCGCACAGATTCCTCAGTAATGAATAAAACTTTTTGCGTTGCAGACATAGTCTTTATGTCACCAGTTCGGATTTTCATTTCATGATGTTTATATTGTTTAGCATTCTTACAGTTTGCAGGGTGAAATTTTCAGTCGATTAGACCGAATGCCGGCCATACTGAATATCAGCTAAAACAAAATGTGAAAAAAAGTTTTTCTGCTTTAAAAAAAATTGAAACCCTGAAAGGTCGTTCTGAAATTATTATTAAAATTTCAGCTTGATGAATTATGGACTGCAGGACAATAAATTTGGCTTTCGAATTTAATATCAATTCTTATCTTATTCGTCCTGCTAAATGCATACTTTATTGATGACCATCGTTTTGAATCTTATAGCAAGATTAAGTTCAACGGACTAACCACCGATCATTAGTCTATTTCAAGTTCAGCGGCAATACATATCAGGTAGTCCGAAAGTAAAAAAAATATATTCATGTAAACAAGAAAAAAGTTTTTGACTTCGACATTGAAACGGAATATGAATTTTTTAAATCGTTTAATGTAGTTGTACACCAATGTTACAAAGCAAGACCATGAGTCTGCATTGCTTCCACGGTACTGCTGTTCGAAACACCCGTCTTTAGTCTTTAATTTTCTAACAAGCTGACATTAACCTATGTTAAACTATGGATCACCGCGATCATTTTGGATTTCCAATTGAAACTGAAAATTTACCTTCTCGACAATTCAGTATTTAAGTCGCAGTGGGAGGAATTTGGGATTGGCATTATATACATGTGCAGTTTAGATTCAACTAAGTGCTTCTCAAGATATTTACATGAACTTGACGTTCATCTGTATAAAAGGCTAAGAAGGCCTTCTTGAAAAACTGATCGAGTCGTCTTATTTAATTTTGAACAGTACAATGCAAAGCTATTTGTGTTAAGTTTTCTTTCATTTCTCTCGATGGCTTCGAAGATTTGTTAAAAGAATTGATTGTAAAATTACATGGAAATTTCCATAAACGGTTATTGTGGGTGGCCAAAACAGACTGAATTGTCGGATACCGTTTTGAAAGAAGGCCATCTATATATGTCGTTCCATTTTTCTCAGTGGCCATGGAGTAGATTTTTGGAATACAGCCAATTTTTTACCAATCAGAAATTATGATGACCACCATGGCAGCCAGATCGGGTAGCAAGAAAACTGTCAAGGACCGTCCGTGCCAATTTTCCGTCAAATTGGTCAAGTGGTTTCGGAGTAGATGATTGAAGTATGAAAAATATAACGACGATAACGGACGACGTACGGACGGACGCCCAATGAATGCAAAGCTTACATTATATTCATTCCGGTGAACAAATAATTGGAAAAGTACGTTCAATCTGATCATTTCCAAAACGTTACAGTTCATTCCTGCCAACCGTTTCTGACAAGAAGAACTTTAAGGTTTACATACATATATAATTACACAATTACAAACATAATTGCTTGTGGCAGCAAAGCAATGAGCATTTCCATTTATGACCCTGTAACATGTAAACCATACACCCTGTAGACGACCACCCTTGAAATATTCTTACCAGGTTTTGTTCTTATTCTGTCGATAGTTCATAAAATTAAAATGTAAAATGTTACGGATTACATATTATGATGGACACAAATTGATGACAATAGTTCAAATGACCTTTCAGACCAGGAAAATAAAGATATCATATTACACATGTACAGGACGGCGGTATAAACTAAATATTAAACTGAAAAGAAATTTCCTAGGATAACATTATCTTGCAGCTGTATACTAACAATCAGTAAGCTGGACCCAAAGAGAAAATGGTTAAACCATTATTTTATTTATTGGTAATTAATTTGACTTTTGAAAACTATATTATCAGGGTTTTCTTTTTAGTAGAGACCTTCGTCAAAGAGGAACGATAGATCAGTATTAATTTCGACCTTCAAAGTACACTGGTATTTTAAACAAAAAACATTAAAGCTCTCCTGGAGGTTTGTGTCGTATGTACTGTTAGACTGGTCCGTCGTAGAAAAAAAAACTGGTCGTCATATTATATTGTGGTTATTTTTGTTTGGGTTCGGAAAACTTGATAGAGCATATGTGCATGAATTTTCCGTTTCTCTGTCTATGAAAGTCTATATTTGCCTGGAATATCATGATACATGCACATGTATGTATGTTTTATAATAAAGTAGTTATAATGTTTTTAAAGAGAACTGGATCATTTCACTGTATACAGGAAAATCAGTTTAAGTTTCCGTACAAGATAAAAGGAAGCATAGAAAATCCCTGGACCAGCACAAAAACAATTGAACATCGGATATTGAAAACTCATACGACATTTTTTTTGTGTTCTACATAATATCCGTAAGCTTAGTGTTTATGTATTTTTAAAGGAGCCATTAACTGCCATTAACAAACATTAAATGGACGGAGATACACGTATCTTTGAAATACAATGTTATGAAGATGTTCAATCTTATTAAAATACAGATCCTCTGAAGATACTAATACAGTAATGCTAATTTCAAAACTGTTGCATGTTTCTGCAAACGTGATTGTTGAACTACAGCACATATTCGTACGTTTCAGTAAAACATGCCGAGCAACCAGTTTACTTATAATTCGTGCGTTGATTTGTGTCACTGATGTGTTTTGTAAAGGTATGAAATATAGGTTGAATTTGAAGCAAATGGTTCTAATCTATACGTTTTTTTCAAAGCTGAGAACTTTCAATTTGATATTACTTACATCATTAATATATAGCAGTGATACTAGACGATCTAGAGTTCATCGGATACGAGGTCCGCTTTCTGTTTACGAATAAAACACGTTTTAGTTTCATGTAGAAATCAAGTAACTGATCAGCAAATATGATACTAGGATACTGACGACAAGATGATACATATATCAAAAAAGTACTATTCCCACATTAATACAACGATTTGACTTCTGTCTCAGATATACATACACTATGGGAAACGCATACGTGGTATTATTTAATGATCCAGTCATCCCATTAGGTAAGTCATTGTTTATGACAAATATTTCAACGGTAGGGAAATATCAATTCGAGCGCTTCGTTGTTACGAGCTGTATACGCCTCTCCTATGGATATAAGTGTATTATTGACAATATATGTTTAAAATTGCTGAAAATGAGTAAATGTAGACTTGCTCCAAGCCCCTTTTGAATTAATTCATATACCCTTTTAACAGATCTGATGCTATGAAAATTTAAATATTCTCTGATATTCTCTGATGAATATATTTAACTTCTTGTGGTAAGATTTTGTTAAATGGTCAGAAATAGAATGCTAAACAAGACAGATACCAATTGCAAGTTTTGATAAATGTATTAAATATTAAAAAATATATGGTTTATGTTTTAAGCACATTAAAAATAACATTCATTTTGTATCATAGCAACACGTATCATAAAATATTGAAAATTCAACCTTGACTTGATACAACAGTAGAGACTGTATAAGTTGGAACTCCGGTATTTGTTAAAGCTTCTCTCAATGCACTGTACTGCGCGTTGTAATGAGACATGATATTAATACTGTCTGGTGGCACATGTTCTACTTCCAACATGTACCGGAACATCTTCAACTTTAAATATTGAATTTATTAAAGATATTAATAATCAGGACTATGTTGCACTAACGTCAATTAAATTTAACAGTCCATTAAAAGTTAATTGATAATTAAATCAGTTGAGATTGTTAAAGTTTAATAGACTATTAAATATTTAATAATCTATTAAGACTTATTGATGTTTGTGCAACCCAGTCTAGCTCTTTTGCTTAACATATGTTTTTTCATATTCGGAATCATTTACTCTAATACTATATTATTCTCAAAAGGAGTAAATACAAATATTTGTAGAAAATATTTCAAACAGTTCTATCACGCATTGGTGGACAAATACAAAATGTTCGTGTTTCATTTGATTCCCTTATCTTAGCTTAATAATTATTATCTCGTATGCATATATTTATAATAGGATACTATACTAGGGACAAAAACCTAGCTCCCGCATGCCTGTAAAGAAATGCTTACAACTTGAGGGTACCTGATTTAACTCGATCGTTTGAGATGAGTTGATAGTCTTTCTGATATTTTATTATACAAGGTGCTGAATCTACCATGAGATGATTTTCGTGTCAAATTATATTCATTCAACATCACATGAGACCTAAATTAATTTGTTGCACTATAGCGTTTTGCTTTTTTCGATAGTTTTTAAGTGTTGTAAAATATAAATAGTAGTATACCTAAATCAGTTCGAACTCATGAGTCCAAAGAAGATGACAGTATACAAATAGTTGGCATTGCATGGACTCCAGAATGCAGTGTGACCAGGTGCGTCGACAGGGTAAGGGTCTCCTTCTTTGCATGCATAACCGGTCATACAACCCAAAAATCATGTCCGGTAGTAAAGGTCACAAAAAGTTCTGGACACAACCAATGTGATTTCTATTTTAAAGCAATGTACAGGATTCCCACAGAACGAAACATGTGTCGCCTTAGCTAGCAGGATTTTGATAGAGTCTGTAGATTACTGTGTTTAGTTCCATGTTATCTTTATCTCCAAGGTTTATTTTTTTTTCTTTTTGTCCGAATTTGCGACATTTCATAACTGTTATCTGGTGCAATCCACAATAAGCTCACTGTCACCTTTAATTGGTTAGAGGAGACAACTTTCATTCTAATATAAAATCAAGTAATATTTGGAGGACAAAACTAAAAGAAAATGCATCGCATAATCTCATTTTTTTTTCAAAATAATTTTGCATACATAACTACCACTGCATCCTCCACAAAAACACAAAAAGACTGAAAAATGAAATTAAAAAAATAGATTGACACAAAGCAAAAATGAAATATAAACTGAATTAAAATGCCTGTATTGAATTACATCAGGAAATTACGAATGAAACATTTTCGTAATATCCTGATAATATACTATATGGTGCTTACTACTTGATCAATTTCAAGTTGATTACGTCTTGACTGTTCATTTTCTGCTTTTTTTTTCACCGTTAAAGTTTCCTCTTCCCCTTCCACATGACAGAATACATGAGGATAATGACTAAATTCATTATTTATCATTGGCCACATTCTCAGAGGCTCCTGGGACATACCAATCCCATCTGCAGTCTTTAATTCTCCTTTATAAAAATGCTTAGATGGAAACTGACATATTGAGGGATGCTACGGAAAATATTAAAAAAAATGTAAATCGGATTTTTAATTCTTCTTGTATAGTAAAATAACAATAATAATTATTTAAACACCAATGTCTTGATACAATTGATCACAATTGTAAGTACATTAAATTATAATATTAACTAAATAATATTTCTTTAAGTATAGAACTACAGAAAAAAATTACATAGAACATTTGTATTTTGGATACAGAATCCGAACGCTGAGGATTATTATCCCAGACTTCATTTCCATGTAAATTGATAATGACAATACGAAAAGGACATTAAACCCAAATTACAGGATCAATCTAATGATCTTAAATAATACTAGACTTAGTCTTAATGAGACGAAACCTAACAATCAGGAGACGAATTAAAATAAATTTGAAAGATCATTAAATTTCATTCCTTTGTATGTTCTAGTTTTACAAATATAAGACAATAAATTTGTTGTAGTTGTACAGAAATGCTAGTGCGATTGTCGTTTAAATGTAAATTAAAGATCAATTCTCTGGAAGATCAAAATAATTTGGCCAGGCATGCTCTAGGAATTCCCTAAAAAATTGCATTAAACTAGGTGTGACTCAATGACAACAAAAATCACTAGTATTTTTGTGGGATGTATTTTTACTGTGGAAACCAGCTTAATGGAAGTTTTCTGTTTACATTCCCGTTTTGATTATTTCTGATGTAGTACTTACAGTGAGACCTCGAATAATCATGATTATTTTCATATGCTGGTTTAAGCTTGGATAAGATTTTCACAAAATAAAATCGTTCACATCAACACATTGCACGTTTTTCTATTATTTGAACCCAATTTGGGCCAACTCTCCAATAATAATAATAATAATAATAATAATAAAGTACTTACGTTAAACTGCCTTGTTCGATCAGTGTTGGATAAATTGAAAGCTTTTTAAGTCAGAAAGATAGCTCTAGTATCTGAGAAGAGATAAGAAACGTTCCACAGAATTTATTATGGGATATTAAAAAACATTTTATAAATGAAAGTATCGATAAGCTAATTGACGAGATGTATTTACATTATGGATGGAAGGTGTTTATCAGTATTTGTTGGATAATTCACTGTATTTGAGGTAAGAAAGCTGTAGAAAGTTATATCTTATTTCTTGATAAAAGTTCATAGACCATACATTGTATATCCAGAGGGCCAGACAAGACCATTACCAACGAAGGATCAAACACAAACATGGAAGCCAAAACACAGACACAACAACGTTAACCAAAGCTATTACAATACGACCTCCCATAATAACCGGGAGTGACACCAGGTGCTCGGGAAGGGTAAGCATGTCCTACGCCACATGTTGCACCCGTCGTATTGCCCAGTGTACAAAACCAGTACCAAGTCGTAAATCATGTAAAGAGAACAGGAACGACTACGATATTGCAAACATGTCCGTAATCGTCTATAATACGGTTATCCAACATATAATGGCGACCATAAAATTTCCGAAGTGAAATCCATATGCCGGCGACGCTAATATATTGCAATAAATATCAACGATACTGATATTAACTCGGAAAAGGAAAGTTCACAATTGGAAAACTGTAGTCATCACGTTTGTCATATAGTTTTGATTTTAACCGCCCTCGTT
Organism: Lithophaga antillarum; assembly: GCA_028566495.1. Classification (NCBI taxonomy): domain Eukaryota; kingdom Metazoa; phylum Mollusca; class Bivalvia; order Mytilida; family Mytilidae; genus Lithophaga; species Lithophaga antillarum. The sequence continues at coordinate 2,440 of JAOXYI010038031.1, read as the reverse complement.
GTCTATCGATAGGTATAAGTCCAAGAAAAGCACCAGACTGAAATGTATCTGTGGTAAGATATAAAATCCGTACAAGGTACAAGTATCAAATTAGAGACCGAATATTTTTGGAAATACGAGACTTCAGAGTTCAGTATGTTTTTTAAAAGAAACGTACCATTCTATAGTGCTTTGTCAACATCGTCTTGTATTGATGATTTTCAGAATATCTCTCAAACAGAGACTTTTCCAATCCCAATTTTGCTCCTTCTCTACATTTAATGATTGGATGTAATTGTTTGTGGTCTCCAATTAAAACAACTTGCTTGGCATGTGTGGCAATTATAGGAACTATAGTGGCGGGCTCTGAACACATTCCACTCTCATCAATTATCAACTGATATATCCTGTTTTTTGTTGCTTTCAACACCTTCGGGTTATCGACAAGCGACGTATTGCAGAATATAACGTCATAGTTCGTAAGTTCTTCCTTTGTTGCCTTGCTCAAGATATCTTTATATTTTTTATATCATCAACAGTTGTAGTTAATGGCGTTCTTTGACTTTGTGGAAAAGTTTGGTTCTCCTTTGCTAGCTCGATATCATCTCTGAATTGTTGGTCAAGCGTCTTTAAGCGTTCCGAATGCTGTTTGCCTTCTCCACGTACAACATGTTTTAGAACTTTCTTTTTTTTTTGGGTCAAATGTTTGAAATATTTTAACTTCAACAAAAGCTTTTGACTTTAATAATATGAACAGAAACATATTTTATCTAATCCAAGAAGAAATATCGAGATGAAATATAAATAAAACCATAAAATACCAAATACAAGTCTATCTCTAAAACTTTTAATTGTGTCAAACTTAGGATTTTTTGATGGGTGTATTTTTCTTAAACATAACCTTTACACAATACTCATCCAAAGTCACATATAAGAGAATGATCCATTCTCATGAAGACATTTTACTGTTACAAATATTAAATGCGTTTCAGTGAATTTTCATAAATATCGATTCAATAATACATTGCTTACAACCAATTAGTTTTAAATTTCCAGTAAAACCAAAGTATTTTTAGATCCGATCTTTATTTAAAGTTGTGAAAATGCCTTCTTGTTACCAATAACATTTTTGTAAGCAGTACGATTACGTAAAAGCTATATTAATTTCGTGTAAGCTGGTATATATATTATTGTTATCATGCGTTTTATCAGTTGACTTCACAAGGTAAAATAGGACAATTATTGGTAACGGTTAAATATAGTACCTGACAAGTTATTGTTTTTTGTAAAGGTTATTTGGTACGTGCAACACGGTAACGTGGTTCAACCACCTTCGTTTATTGGTTACCATTATGTATTTAGCGTGGGCTATATAAATAGCCCACAGTATTGAATCACTGAATGACCTATGTTCTAATTCCGAAAAATCTAGAGAATTGTCACAATGCTCATGCTCAGGTTTGAAATCCGCCAATACATATTATGGATTTAGTCATGTGACGGGGGAAAAAGGGGGGATGCTGGTTTGTCAATGGTAAAATTAGATTCTCGGGCTTTTTCTTGCATTGCATATCAAAGTTATATGTGTATTTTGTGTAGTTGTGTTGGCTATTTATATGGAACCCGTATTGGATTATTGCATGTTTGTTATGCAATGCATCTGCTTATCAGTGCATTGTGTTGATTAATAGTAGCAGGAATAAACATAAGATGTAAATATTTGAACTAATAAGAGATAATCCGTTTGACCTTTTCTTTCATAAGGAAACACCATTTAATTCAGCGAATAAATTATCCTCATTGTTTGGTGAAAACATAGAGACAGCGAACTGTTGAATAAACCATTTTTACAGATTCGAAGTTCTAGTCATTACTTTTAACAAAAGAGCATAACACTGATATATGTCAACGTAAAAATATTCGAAAAATATCAGCCAACTACAAATTGTTCAACTATTTTACAGATCCATCTCTGCTTTGAATTTTCGTCCGTACTTAAATATAATTATTGAAATTGATTATTTTGTAGCTACGGCAGCTGGTGTCCTTCGAATTCTTCCATTTTCCTTGATGAAGGCTATTTTGTCTCGATTGGTTAAAAAAGAAAAACAAGGTCAGTATTTTCACTAACAATTTTTTTTATTATGCAAACAGTATTATTTTAAGATTTCTCCTTAAACTCAAAGAAATGATGTACATATATTAGTATTATTTAACAATAAAAATTGAACATTTTAATGGATCATAGATACTGCTATACTATTTTATGTCTTGATGAAAATTATCTTAACAAAAAAGTAAATAAAGAAAAAAATTAAGAGCTGAAAAATACACATAATAAACTGTTACGTAGAGATGGTGTTTTTTTAAAATTCCTATCATTACTGTTTTCTATCTCTTTTTCTACCAAAATGAAGTTCATATATATACCCATGTACTTACAATCCGTATGCAACCGAAT
>JAOXYI010037923.1:0-13108 GCA_028566495.1 Lithophaga antillarum | reverse complement strand
CAGGTAAAATAAAATATTTTATGATAATATTATACAAATAAAAATAGATATATATATATCACAGATCAACAGCACTGACGGAAAATTTTTCCAGTCGGCAGTAATGAAAACGATAATAATAATTCTAGTTTAAAAAAAAGCCTTAAAACAGAAACTCTTAATAAAAATGTAACTAAAGTACACTGTACAACTAAATTATAAATTATTTTAAAATCCTCGAGGGCGGAGTGGTATAGGTAGACATCCAAGGTCAGAATTCGCAATTCGTAAAAATGATTACGCATTAGACTCATACATGTACTTTGTGTGATAAAGTCCGAAGCTCAGTTATTCTCTCCGGATACTTCGAGTTCCTTCCCCAATAGAACTGGTTGTAACGATATAACTTTAAAATGCTGAAAGTGACATAAAGTCCTAATCAAACTAAACATTAATCGAAAATGAATTATTGCATTAACTTAAAATTCAAATTATAAGGAAACAAATGTTCTGAGTTATAAAATATTATATAGGTGATATTTGTAACAGTGAAATTCTTCTTTTAATAGGTTGGTTTTGATGCTGGAGATGGACACAATTTTAAGGCAATAAATGAATCCAGAACTCCTGAAGTGATTAACACAGCAAAATTTAGTAACATTGGTATTCCAGGCAAATTTGTATATCGTATAGACACAGAGACAGTTAAAGATGGTGGTTGTACAACAAACACGGGAGGTGATCTTATGAAGTTACTTTGCAATGGTTGACTCTATAAAACTTCATTTTTAAGCACAGAAAACTTGATTGGAAATAAGCGACTAAACTGGGTTTTTTGACGCATTGTCGCTATAAGCCTGGTGAAAAAAGTTATTCGTGCCTTATTTTAAAGTATGTTATGCGAATGAGAATGAAATTAGCCATTCATTGATTCTGACATACGAAAGAACTATGCATTTTGTAAATACATCCTTGTCAAAGTCCAACGTAATATTGATTAATTTAATAATGAAAAACTATGCAAAAGAGTCATACATTCTTTAGATGTTATAATTGCTTGTGTATGTTTACGGCACAGGATACATTAATTACATTATGTTGTGTTTACATTATGGCTGTATCGAAATAGTGTCCAGTAAAGTGTTCAATCCGAAGTAGTAACACAGATTCACCCTGGAATTTTCTCAGACGATACTTGGTTAAAAGTAACGTTGATGTCGGTATTCTTCAATGAATTCTTGCCTTTGTGTCATCGAAAAGCCAAAGGCTCGCCTTTTGGTGAAATGGCCCATTGTTAGAAACTGAAAAAAGTTTTATTCCCATAAAGTCATGTGATACAAATGTAAATTATCGCATCTTTTATACTATACATCTTTGTACCATTTTTGACTAATAGATAAGGCATCTGTCTATTGATGACAAATACCACACTGCATTTTTTCCGACTAATGAGTTCAGACATCTTTTAGGGTATATACATCAATGAAGTCACAAACGATGGGATTAATACCCTGAGGCGAACGGTTATTTCTATTTCATGATATGTAGTGGTGTTGATAACAGCAAACCTACCATAAAATCGTCAATGGTCATTCTCATACAATCTAATGAAATCTGTTCAGTGATTTTTAAACATATTTCCAAACACAGTGCACCATCTTCGATTAACAAAACATTTAGAGGAACATCCAATGATTACATATGTATGCATGTACAGTTTAGGTTTTATTGCGCTAATGTTTCTTGATAATATTTTAAGCATATCTCTCACCGATTCCTACATTCAACTTTGTCTCGTGATAATGACTTCATACATCTTGAAGGGCGCCTGGGTCTCCGAGCGATTGAGGTCGATCATAATCACTAGCTTAACACTGCTGTCGCGTCCCCGCTGGTCCTGCTTCATATGTTAAGGTTTCCAGATATTTACCGAAGGTTAAGGATTTCATCTGTCAGCTGTCCGGGTTTTCCTCCCCCTGCAAGTCTGGTAGTCATGATATGACTGACAAAATGCTGAAAATGACAAACCCAACAATCCAACGCAACCAATCATGCATCTTGGATTTCTAATAAACATGAAGAACATAAACTTATCAAAAAACCTTACATATACACATTCAATTCAGTGGTTTCGGAAACGAATTACTTATTTTCATAAACCATATTTTATTTGCACAAATTATGAGGAATGGGGAATGGATATAAGTTATAACAGCATTTAAATTCCGCTACATTTCCTATCCTGATTTTCGGTGGTCATAACATTGCCTTTATTCGTAGTTTTGAGCTCAGTACAGTAAAGTTAACGCTGATTTTATATTGCTTGATGGATTCACTTTGATTGTTGACTTTCATAATAGCAGCTTTTCTTTTCTTTTTAAATTCATATATAGCCCAATCCCTACGATAAAAAACAAACATGCTTATGGCAACAACTACAATATATACATATAACATATACGTTATACAATAGATGGTCTTCAGTGGGCGTTTAGGCGTGGAGCGGTATTACCTATTTCTTAACAAACGCGACACAGGAACGTCAGCATAATGTGCGAGAAAATGGGAAAGGACCCATGGCGTGAAACGTGAAAAAGAAGAAATTGGACACTTTAATTCTAGAAAGGGGTCTTCCTTAAAGAGTTCAAACAGAAGACTTTCACGCCGGTGAAACTTTGAAAGTCTAAAATTATGTTCGAGATTTCGGGAATGGGGACCTTAACAGCCCATATATAAGAACACATTCTCACTTCAACATAAAAACTGTCGTATAGATCTTCCTCTCCTATTCAAAATGATTTCTGAGGTAGGGGGAATCATAGCAAGATTAACAGTTAAATAAAGGAAGGAGTGGAGGCCTGCAAATTCAAGCAAATAGATTACCGTTTCCAATAAGACCTGAACTGCATTACAATATCCTTCTTTTGATTAAGAATAGATCCTTCTTAGAAACGCTTTTTAACCGTACATTGCATCGCCCATTCTATGCTAAACTTTGGTCAGTGTCTGTCTGTCAGTTATCATAATTTATATATTTCTCATGTTTATATACATGCAAAGCATCTCCGGTTTTATAAATGTCCGTCTAGGTGATGCACAAAAATGAAAATGAAATTTTTTTTATATAGATAAAATTGAAAAAAAATGTATGGCAGAGCTGTGGTAAACTTCATCATGAAAGTAGACATTAAATTTATCAACTACATTACAGGCAACCTAGATCGAAAGGCAAAATTATGAAAAGGTAAGCTTTATTACGCCACGAAAAATGTTTCGTTCATACTTTAATATCCTGTCTTTTACAGGTACACTTTCAATATTTCCCAGATATGGAACTATGTTCGGTGGTACCAAATTGTCCATTGGAGGTCCATGTATAGTGAAGAAAGACAAAATAGCGATTCAGTTCAAGGATGTTCCCTACAGAATTCCATGTTCTATGTTTACAAGGTTTGCTGTGAAATGCGTAACACCTATGGTTTATAGAACAGGTGATGAAATTGTTACACTGTATGTTACACACAGTAATGGAAATATTTCAGTATTTGAAGGGATATACACGTTCAGTAAGTAAGGTTAAGAAAACTCTGCTTTAAATAGAGTGATTCTACCTTAAGGCAACAATCCTTTTCGAAACACTCAAGACTGACATTCTTCTCACCTAGCTTTAAATATACATTTTACTGCTAACTTTGGCAGTGTTTCACCCTTTATCATATCCACCAAACGTTCAGACAGTAGATACGCTTTAAAGGTTGAGTCGTCGAACGGTTTGTCCTTGTAAGTGCAATACTCTTCATCCGTAATATGAATTCTCCCCCTTTGTTATTTGTGTTTATTTTCGTTTGATTTGAAAAGGTAACATCGGCTTTACTGGCGTATAATTTTTCAAATATACTAACAAAGTTAGTTAAAAATGAGTCTTGATAACAAATATTGATTGTGTTGATCACAAATGTAAAATGTTGTTTTCACACTATTCAACTTCTACTTTGGTCTACTCTGAGCTTTTAAACACACATACAACCTCTAGTTCTTTCAAAATATTTATATTAAATCCGATAACTTTGAGTACGTTGTACATGTTGTTTGCTCAATATCTTTATTAATATTATGATTAGTATGTCTTGTTGAGATCAATGACGATATGTTTTGCTATTATGTGAACAATACTTATACCCTAATACAGAATTTCAGCTTATACAGCAATGTGAAACTATATAGTTTTTTTTCAATATCTTCAGTTAATCCAGCAAATACCAAGCCCAGCATTCTTCGTATAAAACCAGAGACGTGGAAAATAGGACAGAATGTCACGATACGTTGGAATATAAACAGTCTACCATTTGAAGCGGATCAATATGCAATTGAACAACTACAACTAAAAGTACGTACGACGCTCTTATCATAAAAAATGGCTGATACTTTACAGGATATGGTTTCTGTGCACAAAATATAATTATATTTTCAATTTATCATTATTTTAATAGACAGTATATGATATCAAGTAAGTAATTATCACCTGTAGCGGAATTTTCGCATATTTTATAAAAGATTTTGGCGATTGAACAGAGATTGATCGGGTAAATAAATTGCATTTCCCTTACTTCTAAGTACTTACATTTGAAAAAATAAAGTTTAGTGGCTCATTATGGTTCTTGATGAAGATTTGGCATTTTTAGAGTGACTAGTCAGTTAAAGGAGGGCTGCCAATACTAATAACGGAATACGATATAGATAAGTGCTACATGTCAAAAGCAGAGACATAATGAATGCACTTCAAAACATTTCAAGTGAAAATCAATTCATTACAGTTACATATCCATATACATATATATTTCAGAATTCTAATAATATTCCCAAATGGGAATCAGACGGATATATCGCTAGAAAAATTGACAGTTCAACGTCGCAACATACGTATCATTTAAAAAGTTCCGGCCAGACTGCCGTCTTGCGCGTTCACCCTGAGCCGGAGGATTCAACAGCTGCCAGCTTGTAAGTTAAACGGTGTATTAATTATATCTTAGTTTTCTGTTCTTGAAAGCAACTTACATCGTTTTTCCAGTGCAAGTATTGTATCTCTTTTTTTTCTATTAATAATGGATGTATCCGAGGAGAGATATTCATATATTTCTATCTATAAAAACATATGAAGAAGCAAGTAAAAGTATTACTACAGTTAAGAGTTGAAATGGTTGCTACATAAAATGAAAAAAACTACACTTAAAAAAGGAAACATTCACAGTTAAATAGTAAAAAGATTAATTCAGATCAAATTGTATGATTTCAAGTAAATGATATTTTCTAAGATTCACACGAATTCTAGATAAATGCATAAGTACACAACAGTGCAAGACGACAGAAAAATACAAATGGATGAAAGTCAAATCTTAGTACAGTCGTGACAGGGTAAAACTAGTATAAACAGTAAAACAATAACAGTAAAACGAAACAGAAAGAATAATAGACCGGCCAACACAAACTCCGACACAAACCGTGCTTGAGAACAGGTTCATCGATACGATAAGCGTCTGATGTTTTGTAGAAGTCGACGTGCTTTCATTACTACGCTTACTTTACTGAACTACTAAGTCTTTAGTCTCTTTTTACAAACATATGCTTTTTTGTTTCAGAGTACAACCGTCTGCCTGGTCAGATGTATTTGTTATAAGGCCATCAAATGCCAAACATATTCCTTCAGTATGTGAAGCATGGGACGATCTAGACCAAAGCCATCCGCCTCTAGAGCAAAATCAACTGGATGTTTGTCCATGTTTAATATCTCAAGCTCGATTGGATATATCTCGGTTTAATCCTGATCCAGAATGTAACACAATGCATGACTCAACAGACCGCAACAACGAAACATCTATCAACTGTATACATCAACAAGATGCTATTCAGTGTTTGAGAATGGCTTTTTCTGGGTATGAGTTGAAATAAAAACGATACTTTAAGTAGAACGTAGCGTGATAATAGTAACTAATTTATTCCAAACGTCTGAAATATATAATTTTTTCATTTATTTATTTGTTTTTGCTGATGGTTAGTACTTTTTGGCTCGAGCGAATATATGAAACGTTTTCTAAAACTGCTACAAAATTCATTTTTTACCAATGGAACACAAACACTAAATACAGTATTATTATGTAATACCGAGTCGATCTATATATAGGTTTCAGCAATTTCTTTAATTAAAAAATATCAAACGCATTTACAGTAATATTCATTGTCAAATTCCTACACTTGCACAATTCTAGTATAAAGCAAAGTGTACAAAATAATTACTTGTTTTAGAGCCGAAGGACATGATAACCAGTGTTGTTATAACAAAGACGGCAAACTGATAGAAACAAGTCCTACAATGTTTGGTGGCACCGCTCACAGATACCATTACAAAGGTGGAACGGAGGATAATGTCCCCTACTTGTCAAATATGCATAATGACGTTGTCCCTTACATGTACTGTTGTCAGTATGAAGCATACTTCAAAGAAGCCAAGTTAGATCTTTGTCAGCGGTTTCTTAAAAGACGACCACCATCAAAATGTGAAGGTTATATCCCTCCTCGATTGGGTATGTTTAATAGAGCAATGTCGATCATGAGTAAAATACCGAGGTGGATAAACAAATATCTGAAAATAATAAGGTAAATAAAGGTAAAACGAAATAAAAAAAATACAGTTTAAACAACACGTACACCACCAACAAAATAAATCCCAAAACGATGAACAAGGAGCTCATGAACAGTTTTAAGAATTGGCTTGTTAAGTTTCTTTCTCTCTGTTGAACACAGTTTGTGTATTTGTCTTAGCAGTGCCATCTTAATAATCCATTTTATATATTTTGACATTTTGGAGTGAAAATGGTAACACTACATTATTTTAGCAAAATTTAAAGCTGTAATGTCCGATGGCGTTATGTAGACAATGATATCCAACTGAGCGTTAATCAATAAATTTGAAATGCGTAGATGTTTACAACGTTGAGACATTTAATTACAACGTATTTTAATCCCTAACTGTACAAAAATTCTACTTTAAATCACATTGTTGTTGTCTATTATTATGAAAAAAGACGTCATCTGCTGTAATGTTCATATTCTTGTTAATGCTGAAGATTATTTGTTTGTGGTTGATACGTTTACATTGAAGAAAGATCAGATTTGTTCCATTTAAAAGGTGTGTTATCGTTTAAAGCAATGCAAAGGTTGCATAACAGATCCATTAAACAACGTAGGTCTTAGAAGTACATACTAACATTTAGTGGATCGTAAAATATATAAAAAGCTTACTATTTTTTCCGCTGTTGAGATACGCGTGTAAACTGATAAAATACATACTTTCTTTTAAAACCAAGTTATTGAAAGAAGCTTTCAGTTTCTGTAAATGATTATGAATTTAACAAAAAGAAAGAACACAATGCATCAACTGAAAAACTTTTAGAGAGAGAGATCAAATATAATACTGCGCTAATACGACAATAATCTATAATATTCTAACACCCTATTAGCAAATCTTCAATATTAAATAAATCAAATCAAATTAAAAAGAGACATTAAAGTTCACATTACTGATAATAAGGGTATTCAAAGTAAACGTTTATTTTCTAAAATAGCACACTGAGCACTTATATTTATCGGTGACTGTTCGGGTTGCTGATTACTATCGTAATGATTAACTATATTACAGTGTATAAAGCTATTTGCAGAAGTCGTTTTGTAACCGCCATGCACATTTTTGTGCTTTTCTACTAACTCACGAATAATATAACTTCTGTTAAAGCGTCTACACGTGGAGATCCACATTTAGTCACACTGGATGGTCTGGACTACACGTTCAACGGTGTTGGAGAGTTTACTTTATTACAAAGTAAAAATAGTAATCTAACCTTGCAAGCTCGAATGGAACAGTTTAAAGATAACAACGGTACATATAAAGATATATTGTTTATTTGTTTGTTTTAGTAAGTTTACTACCACTGTCAATCATTTTCAAATAAATCATGATAATCTGTGTCATCCTCTAGAATTTGATACCATGAGGTGCATCAAGGTGACAAAGAATACAGATATCTGATAAAATGTCACAGTTATGTTTGTTAATTTTTCAATGTAATGTCGAAATCAAACACACGTTGTAGGTATGTAGATTTTCATTCAGCCTGTGAACCATTATTGCTTTCGGAGATTCTATTTGTTAAAAAATGTCCAAATTGCAGCATTAATAATGTGGATGCAAAACATTCAAAAACAAGACTGAAAATGTTCTCCACGTCGAGATCAATTTTGCCTCCAGTCTTGAACAAAGTGATAAAGAAAATATTTTGGTACAAAACTTCATCAGAATTTATTCTTATCATACGTGTTCCTTGTTATTTTAGTGTTGGAAACCTTTGCAAAATATTGTCTAGAGTTCGTGTAATTGATGCTTATACAAACTTATGCGCATAATTATACCTTAACCACACTGTTATGAAATGGAAATGATCTTCCTTCACAGACACTGATAAGATGAATAAACTCAGACTGGATTGGATTTAACAGGGTTTATCCTTACTTTCAGCCATTTTTTAGCTATATCGTGACTATCAGACATACTTGGGGAGAAAAGCTAGGACAGATTTCCGACCCCGACATTGGGTAGTGTCTTCTGAAAACCTTAACATATGAAGAGGGGAGCAGAACTAGAAACCACGAAAGTGGTGTTAGGCTAGTGGTCATCGGCCACAGACCTTCGTCCTTTAAACATACAGTATCCATCACAATACGTATTATTGCATATTGTACGGTTTAATAACAATACTGGTGCGAATATTAATGACAGAATGTCTCTATAAAGTACTTTTCTTCTTCGGAGCGAGCAATATGTACAATGGCAATCAAGATTAACCGAATATAGAAACGAAGAAAAAACCTTAGCAAGCATAAAACGAATATTGTAATACGAGGGAAAAAATTCTATTTTCTCATCTTGATGCATATAGGTCAAGCTAAGAACGCCAGTGTCATCACATCTGTAGCCTTACAATGTGGTAATGATTCGGACATAGTTGAAGTGAGATTAAATGAAATCCGACTGTGTGATGTTTTGATTAACGGCCACTTGATGGATTTTGAGGAAACGAATACTGTGGACATTAAAGGTAGGTATAGTATAGTAATATACGCTTGAATTGCTTTAGGTAGATGGAATTTACTTAGACGTTCAAGCAGATCAATTGAAATCGTATTCTAGCATTATTGGTTACTGTTTATTCAACTGCCTCTTTTAGTTTTGATAGTACATTCGTTATTGGGTGCTGGAAACATCATGGGACATTTTGTTTCTCTCCATCTTTGCATCGTGCACATTTTTTATGATAGGAATTCAAAGAAGAATAAGTGATATATTGAATAGATTAAGACACAAGTGGTATCTCTAAAATGCAAATATTTGGAGTTTTAAATTGGAGGACAAGAACGGAAGCACAATATCAATAGCACGGTAAAAAAAAATCCAAAAAATAAATAAAAATAACAACATCTCAAGTCCAGACAACAGTACTGACTGACCAATATGATTATTCCCAAATCATGTGGTAAAAAATAACTGATAACCAAAGGTATATTTTTTGTTTTTGTTTAAACACTGTTTAACATACAAGTACGTGTATTTGTATTACAGGATCCACTGTTATTAACTCTAGAGGAAATGATACCCATACTGATAGCATTTGGACATTGATAACGTGTAAATCTCCCAACGTTGCTCTGAACGTAACAGCTATGGCTAAAATGATTAATATTAATGTTGTGATAGCTGGTGTTAGTTTAAGAGGTATATATTTTTTTAAATATATGTAATAATAAATTTCATCAATTTGTGGATGAAGTACATGTGAAATATTTAACGTTTTTGCGTACTGCAAAATAAAATACATTTCACAGGATATTTTGAAAATAGAAAAGTATACAATTAGAAATGACAGCTTTATCCGATAAAGGCTTTTATTTGTATTTGTGTGTTACAGATAATTAATGTAATGATGTGACGAATCTGTTTAAATTGTTTTAATGAAAGGTTTCAATTCCATACTAGCATACACAATATTTCTCGAAAAGTGATAACTAGTATTGAAAATCTTACCCTTTTCACAGAAAAAAGGCTAATATGTAAATTTTTTGTAACAAAAAAAAAGAAAAAAAGAAAAAAAGAAAAAAAATCATCAGAAAAGTAATATTTTAGGATCTGTAAATGGACTGCTAGGAAATTTCAATGGACGCAAGGATGATGATCTTATGAATATATTTGGTAAAGTGCTACCAATCAACTCATCGCTAGATGTAATACATCATCAATTCGGTTTGACATGTGAGTAAATGCCTAATCTATTCCTTAATAAGTTATTCAGTATGTCATAAGAATTTATGAAATTTATATGACTGTACATATTTCTAACCTTTTACCACTTGGGTTTCGAGTTCGAACCTTACTTGCATCATTGAGCGATGAGCCCCAATCCCGTTGTAGTTATTTTGTTCTAATGATCATCATAAAATGTCTACTTAGTCTTTACTTTTGTAATATTAATCACTAGTATGACATTCAAACTAATTTTTTAGAACGTGAACTACAGTAACAAGAAATTTGTTCATCATTACATAATTGTTATATGGTTGATATCACATCTACACCTGTCAGCTACATTAATGGGCTTTAGTTGTAACAACCCGTTTTGGTTGAATTTCTATAAAAATATTATATAAAAGAATTCTGCAAACAGGCTTAATAGATAACATATAACTTATAAACTTTCCGTTTCAGCAGGTTTTGCAGTTTTGCTAACACACTTATAATATGATAATTTAATTAAAAATGAGGCGTAAACAGTTTAAGGCCCAAAAAGTGGAAAGCGGAACAATCAACATAAGTGTTGCGTCTTGTTTTACCTACATATGTCTGTGTTGCACTTTCGGAATTTGTTAGGTTTGCAACGATGTAAAACATTTGACATGATTTTAGCTTTAATCCCTTAAACTGTATTTTCTTGTCACAGGGCACACAAACGCTTCCGATTCATTATTCACCTATCCTGTCGGGAAAACGCACCAGTCTTTCCAGCAAGTCAATTTTCAACCTATATTCAATGTAAAAGATCAATGTCCGGGGAATGTCGCTGACATATGTGGTGACGACCAAGCTTGCAGGTTTGATTTCTGTACAACTCAGGATATTAGTGTTGCTGCATCTACTAAAGAAATGACTGAAGAAATTAAAGAAATGGCGGAAGTTGCATTACCAGGTAACCAAATGACAAATCACAAAAAAAAACCCCAAAACAAATGACATTCTTATAGTCCGAAGAACTCAGTTTTGAACATATTCATTTTCTGTACCACCGGGGGTATATACATGGTCTACTTATCTGTCCAGCACGCTATATATTTGACATATCGGAATTAAAAATAAATTCTATGTGAAAAATCATGATTTATAAAAACTAGATTTGGTTCTGTGATAAGTTATTTGTATGTTCAAATTTATTGGACAAGGCCAAATAATTCCCCGATTTCCATTTTTATCATTACGCTTTGACAGGTAGACAAATACTGTAATACATTTAGGCAATGAGTTGGAATAGCCCACCGTGCAACCCCCCTTTCCCACCCACATCTCTATGAGATCAACTTTTTTTGGTCGTCCTGTGTATCCTCTTAACAAAACAAAAATGTTAACATTAAAAATTTTGGAACGCATTTGTATTTTTGGGTTAATAAATAGACCCTACACTCAAATTTGAAGAATTATTTAAATTTCTTCTTTATTTATCTTTACTAGCCTTAAATTAATACTAAACATGCCTAAATATATATAAATATGGTACCAAATAAAAGCTGACAGGATAAACTTTAAAATAGATATAAAATATACATACTTAATTGTTCTCAAATTTTCTCAGAAGCAAAAATTCTACCCCTACCCCTACTAAAATTGAGAAAAAAGGCATGTTTTGGCCGAAAAGTTTTAATAAATTATTATTTCATGCTATATCGGGATTGTTTTTATATCAGACATATCAAATATATCACATGCAATAAAACTAGCACCAACAAGTTGTCATGAAGGGAATTTTATGGTGCAAAAACTTGAAAAATGAGATATTATCGATTTTGCGAATTTTGGCTGAAGTGCGCCTATATCTCAATTTTACTACAAATGTAATCAACTATAGAAATCATAATCAATATAACGGTTTATCTTTGTACCTGTACACTCGAACCATGTTAAAACGCTAAATTTATTATCCTTACACCTTTTCAATGGCTCAAAAGTAGCAAAATATTACCCCTGCCACTATCATAACATATAAAATTTGATGAAATTTCATTTATTTTCTCAATAGCATAGTCATACAGGGTGAAGTTTTCATTTGTTTTATAGTATCTATCTATTTGTATCAAAAACATTATATACAAACATCGTTGAAGATAATTACATTCAATTATGGTCAGACAACGTGAAAAATGGGTAATTTCTAATTTTCAGATTTTCCAAAAAATATTCACCACTTTTACCACATATACTTTAATATGATTTAATCTTAATTTAGAATGTATAGGTGCTTAATGTAAACAATTTAACATTAACATGTGCATGTTGGAATATCAATTTAAGGCAAATTTTACCCCTTCCCTTTCAAAAATTGGACAAAAATAATCAAATTTTTGTTCCTTGCTGAACTTCGTTTTAAATGATTTACATTCAATTATCGTCAGAAAACGTCATTTTCAGATTTTCCAAAATATATCTACTTTTACTACAGTAATGCAGCCGCATGGTCATTTTGTCTCCTAAATATGATTTAACCCTAATTCTGAATGAATAAGTACTTAATTTAAATAATGTTAACATTATTGGGATACTGATTTTAGCCAAATTTTACCCCTTCCCCTTCAAAAATTGGACAAAAATAATCGAAATTTTTGTTCCGTGCTTAACAAAATAACTTGAACAATGAAATTTCACAACCATATTATTGCTTCAGATACTATATGTCTAGTAAATAAGACATAATAACCTTCTGGTGCGTTTTTATGTACTAAAATATGTATATGTTGTATTCATTTGAAATATTTGTATATATTT
>JAOXYI010037813.1:0-13108 GCA_028566495.1 Lithophaga antillarum | reverse complement strand
ATGTCGACAATTACATTTGTACTTTATAGTAACAACAGATCTGTGATGTTAAGGAAGTCATAAGATGATCAATTATGTGAAATTTATTTTAGAAGGAATCCCTTGGTACGTTTTTCCATTAAAGACTGATTCATGTAAAGTAAATAGAATTTCTGTACTTGTAATTGCTGCTGACTACAGTATTATATTACCCTACATGTACCATTAATAATATCCGTGTAGATTATTCATTTTCGAAGTAGTCATTTCAATTATAAATTTTCTAAAAGTAGTTAAAAGTACTGTTATATTCATAAATATGGTATTCCTTGGCATACTTTTCACATTTCAACGATTGTCATCAATTGTTAGTGTTGTTTCTACAACGGAAACAAAATAACAACAACATACTGAAATAAAACCAGGACATAATAAGCTCCATAAAAAGTACCCTATTTAATTTCTTTGGTTTGACCCGGCCGGGGATCGAACCCGAGACCTCCCACACTCTAACTAGCACGCTGACCAGTACACCACCAAGGCGGTCGACAGCACAAAGAAAAAAAAGGACCTTAGTATCAGGAGACAGTTAACAAACTCATAAACTGTTTTCTAAATTCAAAGCAAACATATTGAAGCAATGACAATAGAAGAAATTGTTAAAAAAATAATGAACTCCGATGAACAGGAGAGCTCCCCTTGTTAGACTATAGTTCTACGCAAGGTGTAGAGTCATTTCGAGTTCGGTAAATCACCAATAACGGTAAATATCAACTACTGAAATCAAAGTCTTATCAGAATGTCCTGATGTGAAAATCACAGTGCTGAATATTTTGAAGTCGCGGATGCAGTTCCAGCAAGGTCGATTTTGAAAATATTTAGTTTTCTTATAACAAATCAGACGGCTAATTACTTTGGTGTGACAGCCATTTACTTGTGGCTGTTACTATGAAAGGGGATCCTAGACAAAATTATATGTTCATACACATTCAAAATGTCAAAAGTACAAACTGTTAGTTTTCATTTGTGAAAATTCGCAAAATATAATTGATATGTGTATACATGATCCGCAAAACAATGTCAGTATTTATCAGTTCAAAGTACTATCAGAAATTTTCATTTGTGAAAACTTTCGTTTTTGGATATACTGAATATTGAAATGTGTGGTATGAAAGCAAAACTTGATATTGTTAAATAAGCATATGATACCAATTTCAGTGCGCACGACACGTGTTTTTGGAATAACCTTCATCAGGTACGCTCGAGACCAAAAATGATGGGAAGCCAAATATAAAAATATGTATTATATAACGCTAGAAAGCCAACTTCATAATTAGTAATTTTACCAATAGCTAAAACATTATTTACAATAATTAAGTCTGTGGATTTTACCATTTACATTTTGAAAAATAATGGTATGTCGACTGTAAAGTTACACTTCATGCCAATAACATTTAAGCGGCTGTAACTTGCATCGACAACAAAGTCAGCATTAGAAAGACTTCAAATTAATTAACACTTAGTGGGCGTGGATACAGGAACATAACAAAATACATCTCCTCCCCCACCAAAGATACGTACATGTAAAGTAACCCTGCTAGACAGTGGGAAGATCAAAACATGAATATGCTATTTGAATACCATCCAAAAGTTACATGTACATCGAGCAGGTGGGTTGGTGGGGGTTGGAGGCGGACCGATAGGATGAAACTGCGTCACCAAACAAAAAATATAAAACGGTGCAGTCATGCTTTTTCCATATCCGTTTAAGTTTTTTCCTCGGATTGCCGGAATATTAAAATTCAGTCAATATCGAAATCCCTGAACGAAAAAAGCTTTGATTTTAAAATACTGATGTAGCTGAACGTCAGTACCACTGCATTAACATATTTCATGAAATGGGAGATTCCAGAAAAGAAAACAATGTTATCTGTAATTCTACGCTAAAAGTAGAAAACCGTAATTTATAAAATGAATGATTACGATCCTACGAACACCAGCTATTGGATTTCCGGGGAATAATTGAAGGCTGGCGCATATACCTCATACACCTTAGGCCTTCATTTGCGAAAATTTAATTTCAGTGTCACAATTATTCCTCATGTGAAATGTTATTGCATTTATATCGCTGGTACTTAATAATGAGATTTTCTCCAGTGAAGCTTGTCTCACGCTTTGCACCTCAAGTGCTTAGCGCTCGTGGACCTTAGGGTCTTTACTTGACAGTTTTGTAAAATTTTAATTTTTATATCACAATTTTATTTGATGCCATATATTACTGCATTTTCACTGCTTCTTCTTTGCAAGATATTGCAATATTACAGCTAACGTGCAAAACGGCTACGGCGATGATCTTGAATAATTGAATGATTGGTAAAAAATTTTCAAATTTTAAAAATCTCCAGAATCACTAGTCTAAATGGGACAAAACTTGGTATATTAATCCCAGTCGTGTTGACCTCTTTCAAAACTGTGTCAGATGATTTGATCAGTTCCCCAGGATGGCTGCATAGCTATTTATGCAAATTAGTCGTAATATCACACAGTAAACGAGAGTTTAAGGTAGGTATAGATGGTGAAAATGATAAAAATTGCTCTAGTTTTTTAAATGCAGTCATAATTGCATTACGCTTTATTGTGACATGACCATATTTAATTTCGTGTTGTGTAATTTAGGATACTTTGAACTAAGTATATTAGATGTTGGTGTATACTATATTGAAATACAAGGGGATACATATAGGAAATACAATGGATAAGTGTGGAGTCGTAGAAAAGAATCCACGAGCCGGAGTACTGTATCTGTTACTTAAACCATTGTTGTGTCGTCTTCTCTATTTACAAATCAAATTACATTTGAGAAGTTTTCACAACTTATCACTGGTTTGATATAGTCAACTACTAAATAGTATATTATGAAAAAACACAAACGTTTCTTGCATGAAAAATTTAAGGCGCATAGCTAGGATCGAACCATCGACAGTCAAGTCGTCCTCACAAAATCGTGCATTGAAGGTACGCGTAACCACTCGGCTACGAATGACATGGAATTAATTGGTCGATTTAACATATATAAACGTATGCTAATGATGTACATGTATTCAGACTAAGATATTTTATTGTGAACTATTGGTACATATAATGTCTTAATAAAGCTGAAACATTTTTTATACATGTATAAGTAACATAATAATTTATTAATTTGTATGTTTATTACTATGCACAAGTAGTACATCGATGCACATGTCTTTTGGTAATACTGTTGGGAAGTTTATGTATACTAAATTGACAGTTTAACAGTGTGCAGTCCGTGACCCAGTGGTTAAAGAGGCCTGCAAAAGAAATCCACTATATTATACTACAAGAAAATTAGTAGTTCGAATCTTACCGAGGGTAAAGAGATAGCAAAAATACGACAAAAACGTTTTTGACAGCTATACATTCAAACAGATAAAACAGTTTACACTGGAAAAATCATGAGATAAGTACTATTTAAGAATAAGTTTAAGAAGCGTGGATTCTAGAAAAAGAATCCACGGTTGATGAATGGGCTGACGTCACGACAATGGTTTAAGTTATCGTAAGGGTTAGAATTAGAGATAGAGCTATTGTTAGCAATGGGTTTAGAGATAAAACTATTGCTTGAATAACAGTTATAGATACAGTTTATTTGGTTAGGGTTACAAATTTGGAGATGTTGCTATTCTTAATGCTAATGTCAGAGATGGAGCTATTGTTAAGATTAGGGTGATAGAAAAGTTCTTCTTAGTGTAAGACTTGGAGACAGAACTATTGTTTGGGGTAAGGTAAGACATGTATTTATTGGTACTGTTAGGTTTAGAAATGGAACTATTGTTGAGATATGGTTGTTGTTATTGTTAAGATCAACGATACAACTATTTGTCGTTAATATTAACCCTAACAACAAAAATATCTCAACAATAGTTCCATTTCTAAACCTAACAGCTATTATTAAGTTTAGGTTTACAAGTACAATTATCCTTAGGGGTAAGGTTAGAAATAGAGTTATTGTTACGGTTAGAATTATAGATAGAGCTATTGTTATGGATCGGGTTAGAGATGGAGTTATTGTTAGGATTTAAGTTCGAGATATAGCTGTTGTTTTTGATAATTTAGAGGTGGAACAGTTCTAAGGGTTACAGTTAGAGACAAATCCGTTGTTTGTGTATAAGTAGGGCCATTGGTAAGTTAGTGTTAGAGATATCGTTCTTGTTCGGGTTAAAATTAGACCTAGAACAGTTGTTAAGGTAAAGATTAGAGATGGATCTATTGTTAAGATTAGGTCAGGGCTAAGATTAAGGATAGAACTATTCGTAGGGTTAGAGTAAGGGGTACAGCTATTGTTGAGGTTAGAGATGTAGCTG
Source organism: Lithophaga antillarum (assembly GCA_028566495.1). Taxonomy (NCBI): domain Eukaryota; kingdom Metazoa; phylum Mollusca; class Bivalvia; order Mytilida; family Mytilidae; genus Lithophaga; species Lithophaga antillarum. The sequence continues at coordinate 8,744 of JAOXYI010037813.1, read as the reverse complement.
TTGTTAGTGTTAATGTTAGAGATAGAACAGATGTTAAGGTTAAGACTAGAGATAGAACAGTTATTAGTTTTGAAGTTAGACATGGGCTGTTGGTATTGTTAAGGACAGAGATAGAGCTATTGTTAAGATTAGAGTGAGCAATATAGTTGTTGTTAGGGTTAAGGTCAGAGATAGAACTATTGTTCTGTTTAAGGTGAGAGATGAATCTATTGTTACTGTTGGGTTTAGAGATGGAGGTTTTGTCAAGAACATTGGTTAGCTTCGAGGTTAGAGATGGACTATTGTTATTGTTAAGGTGAGATTCAGAGCTGGAGATTGTCAATATTACGGTTAGAGAGGGTTAAGGTTAGCGATTGAACTATTGGTAACGTTAGGGTTACAGCTAACATTTAGATAAGGTTTACAATATAACTGTCTTTAAGTTGAAGAATAGAGATAGTGTTGTTGTTAGGGTTAGAATTTTAGAATTAGATATAGCTCTATTGTTATAGTTGTTGTTAGAGAAAGACCTTAGATAAGGGTTAGATATATCTGTCTTTAGGGTAAAAGTTATTGTCAGGGTTAGAATAGGAGATAGGGATATTGTTAGAGCATGAGATATAACTGTTGCTAGAGTTAAGGTTAGAGATAAAACAGCTGTTGTTACGGTTAAGATTATCGATAGAACTATTAGCAGGGTTCGTGTTAGGAACACAGCTATTATTTTTGTTAGGTTTACAAATATAAATGTCGTTACGGTTAAGCTTGGAGATAAAGGTATTGTTAAGGTTGAGGAGAAAGAAAGAGCTATTGTTAGGATAAGGATTAGAGGTACAGCTATCGTTTGGGGTAGGTTTACAAATATGTAACTTTCGTTAAGGTTATCGTTAGAGATAGAGCTCTTGTTGGGTTTAGGTTACAGACATATCTGTTTTTAAGGTTAAGGTTAGAGATAAAACTGTTGTTAAGTTTGATCTTGCAGATGGAGCTATTGTAACTGTCTTGTTAAGAGATAGAACTATTGTTTGGATTAGGGTTAGAAATTTAATTGTTGTTAGGGGTATTCTTGAAATTAGGGTGAGAGATATAGGTCTTGTTAGGATTAAGGTTAGAGATGGAGCAGTTGTTACTATAATTGTTGTTAGGGTTGCAAATATAACAGACGTTAGGGTTAATTTTAGAGATAAAGTTATTGTTAGGGTTAGAATTGGTGATAGAGCTATTGTTAGTGTTAAGGTTGGAGATAGAACAGTTGTTAAGGTTAAGACTAGAGATAGAACAGTTGTCAGTTTTGAGGTAAGAGATGGGGCTTTTGCTATTATTAAAGTAGAGGTATTGTTTAGATAAGGATAAAAGATGTAGGTTTGCTATGGTTAAGGTTAGAGAAAGAGCTGTTATTAGGCTTAAGGATAGAGATGGAGCTCTTGTTATTGTCGGTTTAGAGAAGGAGCTATTGTTAATAGATTAGCGTTAGGATTAGCGACAGAATTATTGATAGGGTTAGCACTAGGGATGCAGCTATTGTTTGGGTTAGGCTTACACATATATTTGTCGATAGGGTAAAGGTAAGAGATGGATTTACAATTGTTGTTAAGGTTAATGTTAGAGATAGAACTGCTGTTAGCATTGAAGTTAGAACTAGGTCTATTGTTATTGTGAAGGTAAGAGACTGGGCTATTCTTAAGATTATGCTGAGAGATATAGGTCATGTAAAGATTAAGGTTAGAGATGGAGCTGTTGTTGCTGTTTGGAACTAATTTTAGGATAAGGGTGAGAGATATAGTTGTTGTTAGGGTTAAGATTAGGGACAAAACTGTTGGTAGACTTAGCGTTAGGGGTACAGCTATTATTGAGATTAAGTTTGCAGATATAATTCTCGTTAGAGTTAAGGAATTGTTGTAAGGTTCGAATTGGCGATAGAGCTACTGTTAAGGTAGAGGTAAGAAAGAGGGATATTGTTAGTATTAAGGTTAGAGATAGAGCTATCCTTATTGCCGGGTTTAGAGAAGGAGCTATTGTTAAGATTAGAGTAAAGATTAGCGATAGAACAGCTGTTAATTTAGGTAGGTTTACAAATATATTTGCCGAGAGGGATAAGGTAAGAGATAGAGTTATTGTTAGGGTTAAGGTTAAAGACAAACTGTTGTTAGGGTTAATGTTAGAGATGGAACAGCTGTAAGCGTTGAGGTTAGAAATTGGTCTATTTTTATTGTGGTGGTCAGAGACAGGGATATTTTTAAGATAAGGGTGAGAGATATAGGTCTTTTCAGAATTAAGATTAAAAGATGGAGTTGCTGTTACTGTTGGGTTTAGAGATGAAGCTGTTGCTAAGATTAGTATTAGAGGTATAGGTCTTGCTAGGGTTAAGATTAGTGATAGAACTATTGGGAGGGTTAGCGTTCAGGGTACAGCTATTATTAATGTTAGGTTTACAAATATAATTGTCGATAGGGTTTAGGTTAGAAGTAGAGTTATTGTTATGGTCAAAAATACTGTTAGGAGTATGTTATATGTGTAGTTTTTACCCTAACCCTAACAATAGGTCCAGTGCCATCCTACTCTTAACTCAATCTCGAACATTGGCCCTAACGACTGATATATTTGAAACTTTAAATCATACCATCGCTCTATCTTTACTCCAACAATAACCTTATCTCTAACTGCAAGAATAACAACTGTTCTTTTTTTTACCTTAACCCTCAGAACCAACCTTCGGCCTAACGACTGTGCTATCTCTAGTCATAACAGAAACAGCACCTATATCTCTAACCTTAATCCTAACAATAGCTCTGTCCTAGTTCTAACCCTAACAGTAACTTTATCTCTAATTTTAACCTTAAGGACAAATATGTTGGTTAACCTAATCCAAACAATAGGTGTAGCCTTAACTTAACCCTATCAATAGTTCCATCGCTTTTCTTAACGCTCACAACAACTATACCTCTAACCCTAATCTTGACAATAGATCTATCTCTAAACAAGGCAATAACATTAGCCTTATCTCAAACCGTAACCCTAACAACAGATCTGTCTTTTTCCTTAGCCCTAATGAAACCTAATATATTTGGAACCCTAAAACCAACAATAGCTCTATCTCTAACCTTATTCTGACTAAAAGGTCTATATCTAACCCCAACACTAACAATAGTTCTATTTCCAGTTCTAAACGTAACAACAACTCCTTAACTCTAATGACAGTTGAACTTCTGCAGTTAAGGTTACAACTGTAACTGTCCTCAGGGTTGAGTATAGAGCTAGAGTTATTGCTAGGATTCTAATCGAGATTAGAGTAAGAGATTTAGCTGTTGTGAGGGTTGAGATTAGAGATACAGCTGTTGGTGGGGTTAAAATTGGAGACAGAGCTATTGTTGGCTTAGGGTTACATACATATTTGTCGTGTAGGTTAAGAGATAGAACAGTAGTTAGAGATGGAGCTATTGGTACTGTTCTGTTTAGAGTTGTAGCTATTCTTAAGATTAGGATGAGAGATATAGTTGTTGTTTGGGTTAAGAATACCGGTAGAACTATTGGTAGGGTTGGCGTTAGGGTAACTGCTATTATTGAGGTTAGGTTTATAGATATAACTGTCGTTAAAGTTGAGGTTAAAGATAAAGTTATTGTTAGGGTTAGAATTGAGAATAGAGCTATTGTTAGTATTGGGGTTAGACATAGAGCTATTGTTAGAATTAGGGTTTGAGATATAGCTTTTCGTAGGGTTAAGGTAAGAGTTACAACAGTTGTTAAGGATGAGGTAAGAGATAAGACTATTGCCATTGTTAAGGTCAGAGAGACATCTATTGCTAAGTATAGTTGTTGTTAGGGTTGAGGTTAGAGAGGGAGCTATTGTTATTGTTGGGTTAAGAGAAGGAGCTATTGTTAAGATAAGGGTTAGAGATATAGTTATGATTAACGATAAAACTATTGATAGGGTTAGCTTTAGAGGTGCAGATATTGTTTTTGTTAGGTTTACAAATATATTTATCGTTAATGTTAAGGTAAAATATTGTTATTGTTAGGGTTAGCGATACAACTGTTGGTAGGGTTAAAGTTAGACATAGGGCTTTTGATGGGTTTATGGATACAAATATAATTGTTGTTAAGGTGATGGTTAGAGATAAAACAGTTGTTAGGGTTACGGTTAGAGATGGAGCTACCGCTAAGATTAAAGTGAAAAATATATACTCTTTGTCATAAATATGGAATATTTTGATTTATTTTCAAAAAGGCTGAAATATATATTATATTACTCAGAATTAGTCCAAGGAAAAGACATACAAGTAAAATTCAGTGATATAGTGCTTCAAAACATGTTCTGTTGTTTATCGATTTTCTTAATCGGATATCGCGAGTTTTTATACGGGTGGTATTGTACGTGTTTTTAACTGTATTCGAAAGCTGTTTTAAAGTTGGTGTTGAATGTTGTCTAAGCTGAACTAAAATTCAGAAATCCACGGCTCCAACGTATAAATTGCAAATTGTAGGCTTCAGTTGAGCAGCTTTGATACAAAACCAAATGGCACATCAACTCAGTATGCGCCAGGGTACTGTGTCTCATATCTAGATATGTCATGCTCAGCGAAGAACTATTAAGTCAAGAGCATAATTTTGGATACCACGAAAGACGTTAGTACGAGATGACTGTATTTTTTACCGCTTTTGTACTGGCAACAGAATAAAATCCATCTCCACATTGAGAAATGAATGCCAAAAACAGAATAAACGTCAGACTTTCTTGGACCACTCTGAACAGACGTGTACACTGTGTACAACTTCCGTTGTTGAATGACTTTTGGAAACACAAATGTATTCTGTGAGCACAGCAGCATCGGCAATACGCCCTAAAACATTGGCGTCATGTTATCTTTACTGACGCGGCATGATTTTTGCTCTGCAGATCTGACGAAAGAGTGCAGATTTGGCATCAAGAGAGTGGACGGTTCCGAGAGGACGGCATTGTTGGAATAGTAATGGCAAGTGGCCGTTCTGTACATGTTTGGGGTGGAATTCATTATGGCTGAGGGATTGACCTATGGGTGGTGCGGAATACTGTCAACCGCGAGAGGTATCGGCAAATATTGCAGAAAGAACTTATTGCATATGTTACACAACACTTCCGCAGAAACTGTCTGCTACACCACCATAACGATACACCGCATTGTGCACGTGTGGTTCGGGACTTTCTCGGGCAGCAACGTATTGAGAGACAGAAAATTTATTAGCTTTGAGTTTAGAAATGGGGCTATTGCTATTGTTAATTTCAGAGATAGTGCTATTGTTAAGATTAAGAAGAAGAATATGCTTGTTGTTAGGATTTAGGTTAGAGATAGAACTGTTGTTCGGGTAAAGGTTAGAGATGGAGCTATTGTTACCGTTAGGTTTAGAGATGAAGTTATTGTTCACTTTAGTGTTAGAGATATAGTTGTTGTGAAAGTTAGTGTTAGCAGTAGAATTACTGGTAGGGTTAGCGTTAGGGGTATTGCTATTATTGAGGTTAGGTTTACAATTGTAACTGTCGTTAGAGTTAAGATTAGTGATAGAGTTATTGTTAGGGGTTAGAAGTAGATATAGAGCTATTGGTAGGTTGGGGTTGGGGTTAGACATACAGCTACTGTCTAGATAACGGTTAGAGATACCCGTTGTTAGGTTTAGGGTTACAGATATATCTGCCGTTATGGTTCAGGTTAGAGATAGAACTATTGTTAGGTTTAAGTTAGAGATGAAGCTATTGTTATTGTCTTGTTTAGAGATAGAGCTGTTGTTAAGATTACGCTTAGAGATGTAGTTGTTTTTAGGGTTAAGATTACCAAAAGATCTATTGATAGTGTTAACCTCCGGGCACAGCTAGTATCTGGGATAGGTTTACACGTATATTTGTCGCTAGGTTTCAGGTTAGGGATAGAGTTATTGCTAGGGTTAGAATTGAAGATAGAGCTATTGTTAGGATTAGAGTTAGAAGTGCAGCTGTTGTTAAGGTTAAGGTTAGATATAGAACAGTTGTTGCGATTAAAGTTGCAGACAGATTAGTTTTTAGGGTAGAGGTTAGAGATGGGGCTTTTGTTATTGTTAAGGTCAGAGATAGAGCTATTGTTAATACTAGAGTGAGAGATATTGTTGTTCTTAGGTTAAGTTAGAGATGTAGCTATTGTTAATATTAGGGTTAGAGATATAGTTGTTGTTAAGGTTAAGATTACCAATAGAACTATTGATAGGGTTAGCGTTAGGGCTGAATCTATTATTGACGTTAGGTATACAAATATATGCTAGGGTTAAGGTTAGAGATAGAGATAGAGTTATTCTTAGGGTTAGTATTGGAGATATAGCTGTGTTAGGGTAAGATTGTTTTAGTTAATGTTGGAGATACAACAGACGTTAGGACTAACGTTCGAGATGGAGTTAGAGATAGTACTAGACTAGGCCTGGAACTACCGTTAGGATTAGGAACAACAGAGCTATTGTGAGATTGGGGGTTATAGATATATCTGTTGTTAGGGTTAAGCTGAGAGATAGAATTATTGCTAGGGTTAAGTTAGATGTGAAGCTATTATTATTCTTAGGGTCATAGATAGAGCTACTTTTAGGATTACGGTTAGAGAATGAGTTATTGTTGTGGTTAAGGTTAGTGATATAACTGTTGGTAGGGTTAAAGTTAGAGGTAGTGTTGGTTATTGGGTTACAAATACATTTGTCGTTACGCTTAGGCTACAGATAGAACTCTTGTTAGGTTCGGAATTGGAGTTAGAGGTTGGGTTGGAGATTGGGCTATTCGTCGGACTAGTTGTTAAAGATATAGCTATAGATCGTGTTAAGGTTAGAAAAAAACAGTTACTGTTAAGGTTGAGATAGAACATTTTAGAATTTAAAAAGGCGACTATTGCTATTATTAAGATCACAGATAAGGGATATATCGGTTGTTAAGGTAAAGGAAAGAGATGCAGCTATTGTTACTGTTGTTATTGTTAACATTAGTAATAATGGTAGGGTTAGCGTTAGGCGTACAGCTATTATTGAGGTTAGGTTTCCTATGTGCTTAGGGTTAATTTTAGAGATAGAGATATCGTTAGGGTTAGAATTGGGGATAGAGCTGTTGTTAGGTTTTGGATTAGAGATAGAGATATTGTTAGGAATGGGGTTAGAGGTATAGATGCTGCTAGGGTAAAGTTAGAGATATAACAGATGTCAGGGTTATGGTTAAAATAAGAGATAGAGTTATTGTTAGGGTTAGAGGTACCGTGAAAACTTTTGGTTGGCTTAACATTAGAAAATAGGCTATTTTTCGGTTTCGGACTACTAGTTCATCTGTTGTTAGGGTTAAGGTTAGAGATGGAGGTATTTTTACTGTCTTGTTAAGAATAGGGTGAGAGATATAGTTGTTGTTATGGTTAGCATTAGCGATAGAACTATTGATAGGGGTTGCGTTAGGGTTATAGCCATTATTGAGGTCAGGTTAGCATTAGGGGTAGAGATATTCCCTAGGTTAGGTTTGTATATATATTTTCGTTAGTGTTAAAGTTAGAGATAGAATTATTAGAATTGGAGATAGACCTGTTATTACGGTAAGAGTTAGAGATAGAGCTATTGTTATATATATCTGGCGTTAGCGTTAAGGTTAGAGATAGAACTGTTGTCGGGGTTAAGGTTAGAGATGAAGCTATTGTTATTGTTTGGTTTAGGGATGGAGTTATTGCTAAGATAGTTAACAAATAGGTTTACAAATATATTTGTCGTTAGGGTTAATGGAAGACTCTTAAAGAGCTAGAGTTTTTGCTAAGGTTAGGGTTAGCAATACAACTGTTGGTACGAAAAAAGCTAGAGATATTGTTATTTTGGGGTTTAGTTCTACAAATATATCTGTTGTTAAGGTTAGGGTTAGATTTGGAGATAGAGCGATTGATAGGGTTGGGTTTAATGATAGCTATTCTTAGGATAAGGATTAGAGATATAGATGCTGTTACTATTGAGGTTAGAGATAGTACAGTTGCTAGGGTTGTGGTTAGAGGTGGAGCTTTTGTTATTATTGTCAAAGACAGAGATTGGGTATATTGTTAAGATTAGGGTAAGAGATATAGTTGTTGTTGGGTTTAAGATTAATGATAGAACTATTGGTAGGGCTAGCATTAGGAAATACAACTATTATTGAGATTAAGTGTACAAATATAACTGTTATTAGGGTTAAGGTTAGAAAAAACTTATTTGTTGGCGTTACAATTGGAGACCGAGCTATTGACAGGGGTTGGGTTAGAAATAGAGCTAATGTTAGGATTAGGGTTACTCTCGGGTTTAGAGAAACAGCTTTTGGTAATGCTACGGTTAGAGATGTAGTTGTTTGCAGGGTTAAGATTAGAGATAGAACTGCTGTTAGGGTTATGGTAAGAGATTGAACTATTGTTACTGTTGGGTTGAGAGATGGCGCTATTGTTAAGGTTAGGTGGAACTATTGATAGGTATAGGGTTAGAAGTACAGCTATTGTTTGTGTTAGGTTTACAAATATATTTGTCGTTAGGGTTGGTTAGATTCAACGTTATTGTGAGGGTTGGAGATATAGTCCTTCTTGGCGTTAAAATTAGCGATAAAACTCTTCATAGGGTTAGCATTAGGGGTACAGTTATTGATTGAGTTAGGTTTAAAAATATATTTGTCGTTAGTGTGATCGTTAGACACAGAGATATTAGATTAGAATTGGGGATAAAGCTATTGTTGGGGTTGGGGTTAGAGGTTGATCTATTGTTAGAATAAGGGTTGGAGCAATTGTTGGGTTTAGTGTTAC
>JAOXYI010037702.1:0-13111 GCA_028566495.1 Lithophaga antillarum | reverse complement strand
TATTGTCGGCTGATGTCAAAATTGTTACTGTTCCTGCGGTATCACAATTTTGAAGAATTTCATATTTTGATACCACAGAAACACGTGTACAACTAAACAGAGTCTGTTACAAAAACTGCAAAGCCGCTAAGAATATGACTTCTGTTCTAAAATCACATTTGTCAGTCACTTGTCATATAACTTTTGGAAAAATTAGTGTTCAGTTATCGGCGTACATTTTGCGAAAGACTTTGTTCAATAAAACAATATCTGTTTGCTTTTTTTACGTTGAAAGATAAGTTCGTTAAATATGAGAGAGAGAGAGAGAGAGAGCTTCTTCAATAGTTATTACAAGCATAGTCACCATTTGGTAAAAGAATCTTTCCTCTTGCAAACGTTTTTCAAGTTGACATAATGGTTGAAATATTCAAACGAATAAAATTTCCCCTTAAAATCATTTCGATATCAATTTTAGATAAAACAAACAATACTTCCATTGCAGAACATGAACATGATGAAAAATTCGATAAATTATTAATTATCTAAATATAATGAACATGATGTACGTATTGTCACATACTTATAATTCGGGGACACTATCTAAATCTTTCATCTAAATTTCGACACTATTTGAATGCTGTCACATTTTTAAAATCCCTATATGACCATGGTATGACCATGAATTGATGGTATGTTGTTCTTTAAAACTGACCATGTTGTGTAAATTTACATCTGAATAAGATAGATTTGACGTTAAAATATCCTTTATTCAACCTGATAAAGTTAAAGTCAAAACTGAACATATTCTATAAATCTATCCCTTTTAGTACACTTGGATTTGTCATCTTTAATGGATACATAAGAACTGATAATGGTATACTTTATATTTTCTTCATAACCTATGCTACATTCCTTGTATATGCAGATAAATTTGTGTAACTTTGTCAATATGTAATAGACAACAATTAGCACGTTATTATAAACAAGAGAACTAGCTTTTCGACATACTGCATCCCTTCTTACAAAAATCTCAAATTGTAAATTAAGGCTATATTCACACTTTCATGGAGATTAAAACCTTGAAAAGATGTAATTGTTTTTTTCTACAGACACCAAAGAAAGTAATTAACTTACAGAAAACTTACTTTCGCGAAGGGAATTTCATTCTTTCTGCTTGTAATGGCTAAACAATTGACTTTAATTTCATTAGAAGCAACATGGAAAGAAAATTCCAAACACGGCAAATTCCATTATGGATTACCATGATTAAAAATAAAGTCAACTAAGGACATTAATTCAATTATACCAAAATTATTTGAACGTCACCGAAAGTTTCTGTATTTTGCAATAGGCTATAGTAAGTAAAGCAGTCAAACAACTGCTGTTAAGATTGGGGCAACAGGAATACTGTACGTAAAGATAGTTTAAACCGTTTTATTTTTCACGTAATAAATTGACAGTGGATAATAAAATGAATGTGGCTTTTTATAATTTCTGTTTTGAAAATCATTTTTTTTCTTAACGTTATTATCACATGTACTTAGAATTAAACTCAACATTAATTATGCGAGTAAAGACAATCTATTAACGTTATAAATTCTATTTTTTGTGATGTAACTTTAGTTGGGATGTATAAAGATGTATTAAATTCAAGTAATATCTAAATGGTTTTGTTTAGAAAATTTATTTTCAACTATTAAGATGGGTCGCATATATGGATAATTTGCAACAGTGTGAATAATATAATATCACATTTGGTAAATATACATTGATATGTTAACATACACCATACTGAAAGTGCGCATCGTAAAATGATTGATTGTTGTAAATGCGTAATCTAATTTCGACAATTCACGTTTGTCTGTAAACAGAAATATACATTTTATCGTTTCTTGATAAAACCAGATAGAAAGAAAGTGAAACATTCAATATGTGCGCTTCATGGTATTGACATTTAATACACAGAATGTACGTTTAATTTTCTTTACTAAATATAAAAAGTAGTATACCAAATCAGTTCGAACTCATGAGTCAAAAGAAAATGACAGACCCAAGTGTACAAATAGCTTGGATAAGGCTTACAACACAATTGTCTGCCCATGTAAGGTCATTTAAGAAGAAAATACTTCGTACAGAACAAAGCTGGCTTTAAAAGTTTGGTATCATACAACATCAATATTTTGAACAAACTGTATACAAGGAATGGAACATTACTGTTGAAATTGTTACTAAGAATCTGAAAGCTGGAAAGTAACGTTATACGTTTGTTTTTAATGCTATGCATAATTGTTATCATCAGTCATCTAACTCATCTATTTATATATAATTTTGATTATTGCTACTCTTTATTGACAACGGAGAACTTGTGATAGAGCTATATATATGCAAATGAAAATTTAATCACTGAGAAGACGAAGAATCTCTAACTGCGTTTTTAATATATAGGGCAGAAATTTTCAGATAATCTAATAAACAACGTTCAAATTTAATTTTTGACTGTTATTTTTTAGAAAAATAAGCTTAATACTGAAACATTCTTTTAAAAATATATCATTTTATTATAAAAAGTACACCAGCTCTGTCTTTAAAGTATTAATCTTTGCAATACTCTATCTCGTATATTTAATCTCAAATTTGTACTTATTATTAGAAAATCAAGAGACATACGATAAAAGCAAACAGCTGGAAGGCACGAAAATCCTGGACAACATGAACCCATTAAAACCGACAGTGATATCAAGTACTCTGCTATCTCACGTAACAACAAATTTAAACAGCACATTCTCTTTCAGTTGTATTAGGAACACTGTACTTTACGAACAAAAGAAAGAACATGAAGAAATTCATTTTCCTTAACTTCGTTCGACGCAACACCTCGTCACCATCAATTAAAAAATCCAATGTACTCTGGTTTCTTAGTTCACCACCATTTGTATAGACCGAACCATAACGATGAACTCTTTTATTTTCTGAAAAATTACACATATTTTGTTTTGCTGAGAAAGTCGATAAGTTGTTGATTAAACAAATCGGCTGAACAAATACATCAAACAAAATTATAATTTAACAGCATATTCATCTTTGACCAGATCTGTTTTGGTTAAAAAGGGTCTCGGAAAATTATGAACCTTAATGTACTTAATCAAGACTGATCAAGTTTATATGTATTATGCAGTCAAATCATAACGATCTTTGATACTTCGAATTTTCGGTTACATCTAACTTTTTATCTTTTTCTGGAAAAGCCTCCATATACATTTGTATAATATTATTTCTCGACAAAATCGGACATAATCAGATATTACGAACATAAATTCGGCACTGCGGCTTATATTTTACAGAAATTAATTTTTATAACGGAGCTTCACACGATAGTAATTAATTATTTGTCTTTATAGTATTGTTAATTTTTAAATATATCTTATAATATGATCAGCTGCGTGTAGTTGTACAATAAATTGATTAACATTCATATAAGGCCTGTTTTTTTTTTTTTTAATAACTTGAATTTTTTACTTTTTCAATCCCAATTATCGCTAAACAGCAGAAAAATTTTATTCTGGTGCGGTACGTTCAGGAAATTAACGTCTGGTATATAAAGGTGGCATGGTTTGAACTGTTTCTGCATGGTTTCAGTGAGAGAAATCATGCCTTTTGTTGGAAAAAAAGCAGTTTCTGAACTAAAACTTTGTCGCTTCATGACGAAAACGAGAATTACCGCTAAAAGACACGAAAATCTTTTAATTTATACGATTTAAAAAAAAAACTGTTCACTCAATGTTCCAGTGGGCGGTGGAAAAAAAATTCTAAAAAGTTTTCAAAAAATGGCGGCGGATCTGTAATCCAAGTAATGAAAAAAGATATATATCCTAAATACTTATCAATTACAAATTTGTATATTATATATACTCTTTCATATTTATTTATGATAATGCAAATGTAGTACTATGCAAACAAACGTTTGTTCTGCATTACTAACTAATCATTAAGCTCTCCACGGTCAAGTAATAACTAATAAGACTATGAATTATTAAGCTAATGAAAAATCAAGTGGATGAACTGAGAAAAGCCATATTTATTTTACTGTCCAGCAAATTAAATGGAAGATATTAAGTCTTTCAGGTAGCTTTACAAATAACACCTTTGCATAAAATATAACACAATGTTTGCTAATTAATAGAAAGTTACTGTAAAAACGTCATATAAACTTCATACTTGCTGGTCTATGGATAATACTATTGTTCTTTATCATTATTTTCCTATTATTGTCGTTTTCATTTTCGTCTAGAAAAAGTTCGTTGTGTATGCAACGAAGTTCGTTTTACAGATTTAACCGAATTTCTCATATAACGGAAACACACGCACAAAACAGCCCTTTCTCGATCGTTCTGTTAAACCTTTCGTAAAGTAAATATCTGCAATCATAATGTTCTTACATTAACACCGACAAAATTACTGAAAATACAATCTACTAAAATATATCTATATTTTATTTTACTTTTCTTTCGCATGCCTTGTTTTTTTTTCTAGTTTTCAGTTAAAAAATATTTGTAATCATATTGTTACATTTGAAATATCACAGATAGTCATCTAAAATGAATAAAAATATAAAGCTTGCGACTTAATTCCTTAATGTCATATTTCCTTCCACTATATACGAAGGAAGCAATACTGCTTTTGTAACAACAAGATAGCAATCTTACAGAGAAAGTCAATAAAGCTCATACCTGATTACATTCTTTCCAATTTTAACCCAGAAAAAAATAAACTGCAAATGGCAGAAGCTGTTTCGGAATATCCCGATCTAAGGAAAAAATGAGGATTAAAATCTTATAAAAGTAATTCTATTATCATAAAACTAGTTAAAAATGGAAGTTCGTGTCTTCGTATCTTCTACTATTTTATTTCCATTCAGGTCTCAAGTAAGCATTTCCTTAATCTGTTGTATTGTTGAAAATTATAGAAAAAGAATACACTAACATTACATGCGGCTGTAGTGATTACATAGTATACAAGTTTTTATGTATTTATAAGATTTACGCAGATGTCAGCAATAAATCAGTTTTAATAAAGCACATGGAGGGAACCACAGATTTCTGGAAAGCAACGTGTAACCCTACTACACCAGTCATTCACATCGAGTTCGAAGTCGTATCCAATCCCAAAACTTAATCATGAGAGATTAAAGCTGTACTAAAGAATACATCTACAGATAACTCGACAATTGAAATTCCTCCACATAATAGAACTATAAATATTGCTGACGTAGTTTAAGGGAACCTAGAGTTGACGTTGTTGACCGAAAACAATCATATGAGGAATATCGTTATGATTTATTATCTTTATCTTTATTCTTTAATTTGAATAATAAGTTGGGCTGAGTGGGCGTGCAGATGAACAGCAAATCATTGGCATCAAGAAAGGATGACCTGAACCCCTGTCATACATATACTGCACCATTATTATGTATTGAACTTGTATTCCGTTGTACTACTGACAAAATACCGGAATAGTCAGTGGAAAACACATTACTCAATTTTTCATTGAATAATTAAATCCTTAAGAATAAAGTTCATTTTTGCATTGATTGCTTAAGCTTTAGAGTAAAGATAAATTTTGCATTAGCTTTTTCTTTTTTGTTCGCTACTCTGAATTAAGCCAAGAACTGGATTCTAAATATTAATAAACATGTGTTGCGATGTTCTGTTTAACCACAAAACCTATTTATTTCTTACGACGGAATATTATTTGTTTATTAATATTATCTCAACGATATTATAAGATGTATTGAAGCTGTGTGATGTCATGATTAATAAATCAGTGCAACGTGTTGTTTGTTTCCAATTTTAACAAAATTTCTGCCGTTATATTGCTACTGCGTGAGAAATTGGCCACTACAGACCTGAAGTCTATTCTGTTTTACATATTTTCGGTCAGGAGAAAATAGAAATTCACGTCGTTTTAAATCTATGACGTCAACATATAATTGCGATGAAAACAAATAATTTAAAATGAATTTTACTAATCATTTATCCTTTTCTTTATTTCTGTTAAATGAGTGAAAATTTCGGTAAAAATGAACCGACTTGAACACTTTCCTTTATGAAATACTTCAATCGACATGATTATGTTATATTCAATAAAACATAATTGAACAGATAGTTTAAATCTGAGTAAGTATCGCATCCCAGGCGGGGCTCTGAGAATTCAACATTGTGGTGAAGGTTCAAAAGGTCAACAAAGGCCTTTGACCACCGCCCTAAGTAGAACTTTTTCAAGCTTTTGAACATGTGCCTGTCATTGCCAGTTAATTAATAATATTATCATCAGTTAAACAGTTTCCGTATTGGCTTAGATACATGCCTCTGGTAATACAGTTTTGTATCTTATTGATTTGGACTTCTCAAATGTTCATTTCTGGAGCTATGTGCCTTGAATGACTATATGAAAACATTTATGAATCTCTGAAAAAACTGAGTGAGAGAAACCTTTCCTTCTAGCATTTATAGTATACTAGTATTAATTTTTGCCACTTAAAAAATCCTATTCCTGAACAGAAAACTGCGTTACTTGCATAAGAATATAAGGCTACTCTAAAACTTCCTATTGTTCTTACCAGCAGTATTTTCTAGACAGGAAGCTACTCGAATAAAGCAGATAGTTCAAAGTAGGTTATCAATGATCCAAATTTATAATATCACGATGCTCATCATAATTCATTTCGTAAATATCACATTAGTTAGCAATGTGATATTTACGAAATTATGCTCTCGTACGACTTTAAAAGATGGTTTTGGTACCAAATATGAGCGAAATAAGAGAAGCTTATCTTTTTGTGACATCTAGTCAAATTATCGTTACAATCCAATTTTAATGGTTTGCTTAATGTTTTTTCAGTATTGTCCTGTGGCATCGAAAAAGGTTTAAAGATTTAAAAAGAATCATATGGTTCAAAGATGCCCGCCAGCCGTCCTCTCGCTACCGATGGGACGACAATATCTAATACTTATGTGGGGTTCCAAAATAATATAAATGTGACGGTAGTGCAAATGTATACAATTATATCAATTTTAGGTGGAGGACAGCCATATCTGTAAACTTTAAAAGGGTTGTTTCCGCATTTGTTTTATGCTTTTCTGACACACCGTATATCAGTGCGGGGGTCTGTGTGGCCAAATGGTCATAACCAACAGCCCAACACCGCTGTCGTGGATTCGAGTCCTGCTTGCCCCGGTTTATGTGTTAAGGTTTCCAGACACCTATCAAAGGTCGGGGTTTCACCAGTTCAGCTGGATAACTGTCTGGGCATTTCTCCAATAAATATGGTAGACCCTGGGATTAGAGAGAAATGGTTTGACCTTCTTTTCCAGCCAAAACTGTCAGTAGTTATGTTGCACCGAAAGAATTGGTTGCATTCCAGTCGAATGCTACGATAGCCTGTGGCAGACTCAAATCTAATCTCTTAAGGGCAGCGGTAAAAAGGCATCAAATTAACAAATGAGCCGCACTATAACAACAGCTAAAATTATACTTTTGTAAAATTATTTTTCATTAATTCAGTTTGAACTTATTTTGTCATTTTAACATATCTACTTGTATTAGTCTTTTAAAATCATTGCGTAAATACATATTTAATTACCATTTATATTTAAAAGAACTATTAAATAATAAAATATGTTAATAATATTGACCTACCTGGATGTAGTAGTTGCAGATTGTCATAAAAATTACGTTTTGCGAAGATATATCCTACATGTTATCTATGCAGTAGGTTTATTAATTGCTTATCTTAATTACATTCTCAAGAACTAGTTAGAAATACAGTAGTTATAGAGAAAATAATAAACTTAACATGATTAATCAAAATTGTTAATAAGAATGCCGATCTTCATTTCCTCCGATGCAAAGGTTTGTTTATACAATCTGAAAATCGATCGATTCTTTAAATTACTTAATTAAATGTGTGTACAAGTTTAACAGCTTTAAGTGATTGCAGAATTCTTAGGAAAACCGCAGGCAAGTTTTATAGCAGAATATTCTGAAGAGATTTACCCTGATGAGAGGGAGAAGTAAGCTTACTGAAGATAAGCTTAAGCTATTAAATGGATATTGTAATTACAGTCTAAAATAATAATATTTTCATATATATATATATATATATATGTGTGTACCCATTTCTCTCTGGTTAACATCTATAACTTGATTTCATTTGGCTGAAAGGAATTTTACTCAACTTTTATCAATTATCCAGCTAAATCGTGGAGATTAATGGTCTTGATGGAAGAATTAAGAGTGCTCGAGAAAACCACTGACCCCAGCAAGCACATAAAGTAACTAGTTGACTTTATCACATATAGCTCGATTAAAGCGCACCTTCGTTTTTTGCTTTTGCAGTCAGGTGCGAGCCAGTGAGCTTTAAAAAAGAAAGGGTCCACGCGGCCACCACGGATCCCGACATTTATTTCTTGACAGACTGTAATAACAAAAGAACTGATTTTCCTGGAAATTTATTTACATGAACATAGAAAAAAATGGATATTTACGAAACGTCATTCGCAAACTATCTTTTTCTTAAGGTGCATAGAGTTAAACAGTATTATTTTTGCAATAAACAAAAAGTTAATTCTTGAAAACTATAGTGGTTTATATTATTTTTTTTCAATGTAAACAATATTGCTTAAAATATTAGAGAAACGTCATTCAATAGATTTAACATTTTCTTCAGTTGATAGATATGATTATATAATTTTCACGTTGCATCTACACTAGGCAAAACAATGGTTGCCACATAGGGACCAGGACATGCTTACCCTTCCGGACCATCTAATGCCACTCCTTCTTTTTTATGGGAGTTTGTATTGTCGAGCTTTGGTGTTTGTTTTTGTTTTGTTAGAAGTTTGTGTTTTAGTTTGATCCTGTGTTATTAGCGGTCTCATCCTGTCCTCTGGATGTATGATTTTATGAACATTCATTTCGATTATCTTCTTCTCTTATATCGCTACCCAAATTTTAATTTTTTGTTGAGAACCTTTTAATTTTTTTTCGTCGATACACATATAAAAGCAGTATTTCATAGCTATTTTTTTTTGCGGAAACGTTAGTAATTTGGATAACTTATAAAGTTATACATTAAAACCAGACTGGTGAAAGTCATCTTATCAGGTAGATTTGTTGTTAAAAGAAATTATCTCCCTTTTGATATTCGTAGAAAGACCACGTGATATGAGAAAAGGGATTTCGATTTAGTATCGATACAACGACTCGCAATTAACAAGTTTCCAATACGTACGATATCATCAGTGCTGGTTTTTACGTGTTGACAGACGTACCTTTTCCTTATAAGACATCAATTTTGTTTTCATTTTTGAATGTTCGTTTTTAAGTTAAGTCTCTGATTTTCTGTCACTAAGGACAACGGGGGAAAATAAGGTCAGATCTCAGAAATGAATGAAAAAAATGTAACTTGCATGTCACAAGCAAAAACCATTATATATTATATAAAACAAACACTAGATATTCTTACGTTTCGTACGTTTCCAGTTATATACTTGTATTTCATTTATAGATTAGTATAATTGCACAATGAATGTTAAGGACTTTTGATGATCCTGGTTTGGAAAGATAACAACAACGATTTTGTGAAATTCCATGTAATATGGCGGGTAATTTTGGCAGATATGAGTTCTTGCTTTCTTTTACCAGAAGCATAATAACTAAAGAATTAAATTAAAAGTTTGTTAAAGCGCGTTTAAAGCACAGTTAAAGAATTTTTCACTTTGAAATAAGAACTGCTGTGTAATATGACTGTGAACGATTCAAACACACCTTAACTTATCTGTTGTACTCGATTCATTGGTAACGAAAATATTGCCAACTTGGACATATTTTCTTTAATGACTTTTATTTTGTCAAGGCTTGAAAATGTAGGAACTGAAAGATGATCATTTTTTTTATTTACAGATTTTTTTCAAATGTTTTGGTGATGATTTTTTTTCATTAGCAAAATTATTAAAACCCCGTTTCCACCTTAATTCCGTTTTTCAAATATTATGGAATTTCCATGGGCTATATAGGGTATCTTTTTCGAGTTTTAAATTCAACATATTGCAGTAAAGAAATCTTTTATTTCTACATATATTCTGTAAATAACTTTTATTACACATAGCAACTTCTGTAAACCTACGTTCCATGCCTTCAAAATATTTAACGAAGACCTGGTTGTAGTGCACATGTTAAAACAACAACTGTATCTAAATCGACCCATCTATGTAGGATTCACAATATAAAATCTATCCAAGACACTGATGTATGATTTTCATTATAATTATATTAAGGAAAACTACGGACAAATGCCAAACTTCTATTTACCGATATGTTATTGTGTCAAGACAGAAGACATCTATAGAGATATGCTTCAAGACAAATATCTATTGGACACCTCAGAGTATGACTCAGAACATCCTCTTTACAGTACCGAAAATAAGAAAATCTTGGGAAAGATGAAGGACGAAACCCGTGGACTACCCATTCAAGAATTCGTTGGTCTTAAGTCCAAGATGTATTCCTTGATCTATGAAGAAAACGGAAAAACGGTTGAAAAGAAGACGGCCACAGAAATAAAAAAGAGTATCATCAAGCAGCATACGAGACACGAACATTACAAGCAAAGTTTACTATAAAAGTATTATTTTTCGCTGATTCCAATTTTCGCGGAATACTGTTTATTTACGTACTTGCGCGTACCATTTTTCGCGACTCAATAATCTCTTTCGTTAAGGTCTATATAAAAACTTCTATTTCACAGGGATTTATTTTAGCGGAAAGTAAGCTGCCGCGAAAATGAAAAACACCGCAAATATTGAAATATTAATACTTTTACAGTAACTATTATACTAAATCACCGTAATCTACAACTATGATAATTTTGTTTTCCAAGAATTTAATATATTGTCAGTTGATAAGTTTTGATAACCAATAAAAATGTGCATTTCAAGCTCAACATCTATATTGATTTAAACTACTCTGAATAAACCAAAAGAACACCAGCGTTTTATCACAGTGGCTACGGGAGATGATCTAGGGTTTACAGTCTCCTTTTTTTAATTTAAATATAAAATAAGATAAAATAAATCCTATTATTATTATTCACAAATAGGATAATGTTATACAATATTAAACAAAATACAGAGTTTTACTAAAGTTTTACTAAAAACATTTTTTGCCCTAGGAGACTTTTGTTTACAATTTCAAACCATCAGCTAACATTATGATCCGTCGAGGTCAAACTGATATGACACAAATTCTGTTGTAAACTTTCTGCCAAATTAACTTGAATCGGTGCAACGGCTTCGAACGAAATGTTGACGCTTTAACTGATGTGGCGTTTCTTCTGATTAACTAAAGATATTCAACTGAAGAAGTCCAAAAATATGCGTAAAAGATAGAGTCTGTATAATTGGCTTTATGGCGTGTGATTGACATCACGAACGAAGCATACAGATTTTTTTCAAATGTTCGATTTTTTCAAATGCTCTATTTTTAACAAATGTGTTTATCTGGCTTCATATCAAATGCATTTAAGCATTTTTGTCCATTACACTCTTGATTATATTGTCATATCACTGATTAGCTTCAATACGTTAATACAATTGATCATTAGTTAATTTGCAACCCAGTATTTAGATTTCGTGAAAAATATCCAAGTTGAAAAATACAAAAAGTTCTAAGCATCTTTACCTCATCTTTACCTCAGTTACATAATATCGATCTACGCTTTTCAAGAAACTGATCTCTGATCCCAAGTCGCCAACCAATGTTTAAAAGTAGTTCATCAATTAAAAGGATACTTAGAATACACCCATCGATTTTTTATATTTATCTTTATCATTATTTTATATGATTTTATTATATGATTTTTTTAAATCTCCGAATAGAAAGTAGTTCGACAGTGATCATCAATATCAATCTGCAGTGATCCAAATTCTACAGAATTTTCCTTATTGTATGCAACTTTCTTGTAACGCTTAATGATAGTCAGGCATTCGGAACTCAAGTTGACAAAGTATCTAACATCTGGACAAGAATATGTGGGTCAAAAATGATAGTGACAAAAATCCGAAACTTATTTATGGGCAACTATAATCAGCATGATTATTCTCTCCATCAAAGGGAATCTGCCAGCCAGTTTGTATGAAAAGGACAGAAATAGAATTCAAGCTATCATCGGACCAGAAACTAATGACATGCAGACAAATAGAGCGATTCATATACCATACTAGAATAGGAAAGACATTTATAAATGATAAATGTTGTGTAATGCGAGCATGAAACGAAATAACAACAAATAATAATAATAATAATAAACTAGAACAGATATGTACGTAAAATATCCTATGATCATGGAGAGTCAGTTCAAACTAAATACTTGAATTTAGAGTTTTACCTATGGAATGGTGTTCTGTCAAGTAGGATGTCTTTTGTGCTAACCATTTCAGTCCATCTACCTTTTAAAATGCTATATATTATATAAAATTACACAGAACATAGACCTAAACTGTTTTGGTGTAATGGACATTTTTCAGATGGTGATTTACATTGAGATCATACAAGATGCATAACACCCGCGGACCCTAGAGGCGAAAAAAGATGAATATTACCTGTTGTTTATCTAGTATAAGATGTAGCATACCGAAGTTATAGTCAAACTCATGAGTCCAAAGAGGATGGCAAGTATAGGTATAACTAGAGCTCACCTGAGTGAGCCTGTATCGCTCACCTGGTTTCCTAGCAGCTTCAGGTTTGTATTTTATTTGACTCAATGGTTCTAGAAAGAGATTTCCATATTTTCGATATTTACTAATGATTCCCATCTTGAATGTCGAGCGGAGTCATTAGACACAATTCTGAAAGGGGACCACCCGAGGACCATTCCACCAAAGTTTAATTCTTTTGTGTGGAGTAGCTTCAGAAGAGTTGATTTTTTAAGTGAATGTTAGTCAAACTATGCTTAATTTGCGTATTCAGCAAAAATTGGGAAAATGGAAAAATTCTCATAAAAGCCATAACACGTGTTTAAAAAACACTTTATTATGCATCTACAATTCAAATTTGATCTCATTCTGTGGACAAACTA